>JAJIBD010015582.1:0-26808 GCA_021461705.1 Cryptotis parvus | reverse complement strand
GAAAACAATATCAAGTCCAGGGGCTGGAGCGATACTACAGTGAGTAGAGAATTTGAATTTGCATGCAGTCAACCGGGGTTCAATCCCAGAATCCCGTATGGTCCCCCTGAACACTGTCAAGGAATAATTTCTGCGTGCAGAGGAGCAACCCCTAGGCACTGCCTGACACTTCAGGTCCATTGAAGTACTTTTTTTTTTATTACCTACTTAAAAAAATTAATCATTTCAGATCATAATATCCATGAGTGTCTTTGTGGAAGAGCCTGAACGTTCACCTAAAGAAATCAGTTACTGGGCCCAGGGGTGAGGGGCCCAAAGGACTGGGATGGACAAAGGCTTTGAATATGAGGGTCCCAGTACCACCCAGTCTCCTGCAACCCTGGCCCAACGACCACCGACATCCAACACCTCCAGGAACGACCCTGAGCTCCAGGGGGTATGGCTCCCAAGACAAACAAACACCAAAGTCCAGACATTCTTTAAGGGAAAAAGACTTGTAACTGCATTTCCATCTTGTTACAATGAATGACTTCAGGAGGTTGCAGGATACAAAAAATTAGCAATTAGAAATCAAGTGTGTCCATAACTAACAAGGAAAATATCCTGAAAAGAAATAAAGACAAAAATAAAATTCCCTTGGCAATGGTATCAACATTAAAGCACCTAGGAATAAGGAGATGTGAAATTTTTAAACCAAAAGCTGTAAGATCAAAGAAAATTTTTTTTTTTTCTTTTTTGGGTCACACCCGGCAATGCTCAGGGGGCTACTCCTGGCTCTGCACTCAGGAATTACTCCTGGCTGTGTTCGGGGCCATATGGGACACCGGGGATGGAACCCAGGCCGGCACAGGCTGGTCACGTGCAAGGCAAACGCCCTACCCGCTGGGCTATCACTCAAAGAAAGAAATTAAAGACACGCACATGTGGAAAGACAGCCTGTGTTCATGGACCAGAGAATAAAGATTGTTAAAATGTCCAGTTTGGGGGCTGGAGGCGATAGCACAGCTGGTAGGGTGTTTGCCTTGCAGAGTGGCCAACCTGGGTTCGATCCCGGCATCCCATATGGTCCCCTGAGAATGCCAGGAGTAATTCCTGAGTAAAGAACCAGGAGCAATCCCTGAGTATCGCTAGGTGCGACCCAAAAGCAAAAAATAAGTAAATAAATAAAAAAAATGTCCAGTTTATCCAATGCAGTTTATCCAATGTTTATCAAAATTCCCATGGCATTTCCCACAGAAACAGGAAAAACAATCCTGAAATTTATATGGAGTCATAAAAATAATTCTAGTCAGCAAAAAAAAAAAGGGGGCGGGGTGATAGCCCAGTGGGTAGGGCGTTTGCCTTGCACGCGGCCGGCCTCCAGCCGCCCGGGTTCGATCCCGGCACCCCATATGGTCCCCGAGCACCGCCAGGAGTAATTCCTGAGTGCAGAGCCAGGAGTAACCCCTGAGCATCGCCGGGTGTGACCCAAAAAGCAAAAAAAAAAAAAAAAAATTCTAGTTAGTTAAAACAATCTATCCTAAGAAGGTAAGAGCTGGAGACATTCATTTCCTGATTTCAAACTATAGTATGAAGTAAAATAGACCCATAATATGGTCCTAAAATTAGCACAGGCACTTCGGAAGGGCGCTGGGGTGAGGCAGGCGGGGATGCGTGTCACTGCAGACCCGGCCCTGGCTGGGTCCTCAGCAGCACCACGGTCCCCCAAGCGTCACCGTCACAGCCATGCATCACCCCAAGCACCACTGAAGGTGATCCTGATGGTCCCCACCACGCCAGGGCCCAAGCAAAACCAATTACCAGGTCCTAATATTCAACCATATGGCCCAGTGGGCAGAGAATCACCAGCAATGGCCCCTGGTTTCCTGAGCACCAGTTGAAAGCCCCGAAACATTAAAAAAAAAAAAAAAGCACATAGAATAGATGAAACAGAATAGTCAAGAAATTAACCCTAGCACGGGGCGGGGTTTTAGCACAGCGGGGAGGGCTTTTGCCTTGCACATGGCTGCCCCTTGTTGAATCCCCGGCATCCCATATGGTCCCTAAGCACTGCCAGGAGTAATTCATGAGTGCAGAGCCTGGAGAAACCTCTGAGCATTGCAGGTTGTGACCCAAAAAGAAAAATAAAGAAAAGAAATTAACTCGAGCAAGTACAGTGAACTAAATTTTTTTGTTTGTTTGTTTGGGGGCAGACTCTGAAGTACTCAGGGGGTTACTCCTGGCTCTGCACTAAGGAATTATTCCTGATTTCACCTGAGGGACCATATGGGATGCCGGGTCAAACCTGGGTCAGCAGCTATGTGAAAGGCAAGCACCATGCCTGCTGGACTATCTCCCAAGTCAACAATAATTTGACAAGAATTCTTTAAAAGATGGGGCCAGAATGATAGTACAGCGGTAGGGTGTTTGCCTTGAATGTGGCTGGCCCAGGTTCAGTCCCCGGCATCCCATATGGTCTCTGAGCCCTCCAGGATTGATTCCTAAGCACAGAGGTGGGGTAACCTGAGCATGCTAGGTGTGACCCCCAAAAAAGGAAAAAAAATTTAAAAAAATAAAGAATAGTTAAAAAAAAAAGGGAAGGATAAGCTCTTCACTAAAAGTGCTGGAAAACCATATAATTATATGCCAAAACAAATTGGAGCCCTCTTAAACCACTCATTTAATTTTTTTTTTTTTTTTTTTTTTGCTTTTTGGGTCACACACAACAACACTCAGGAATTACTCCTGGCGTGCTCAGGGACCATATATGGGAGGCTGGGGATCGAACCCGGTCAGCCGCTTGCAAGGCAAACTTCCTACCCTCTGTGCTATCGCTCCAGCCCCAAAAAATCTAAAATATACTCTTTCCTCAAACTGCTAGAAGAGAAAAAAAACCTACTAAAAAAAAACAGAGAAAGATTCTGGCCAATGATGGTGGTGAAAAACTTTTTGGACACCAAAAGCACAAGCAACAAGAACAAAAATAACCAAGTGGCACAACAAACTAAGTCCTCTGGCAGCAAAAACCCCAACCTGCAAAATGAGAAAGGAACCCGTGGGACGGGAGAAAATGTTTGCAAACTATACATCTGATACTTATGTGTGTGTATATATGTGATACTTATATGTGTATACTTACATGTGGCAACAATTTAAAAAATCCAACTTTAATCAGCAAGTGCTAGTGTGGATGCGGGGGAAAGGGGGACTCTCATCCATTGTGGGTGGGAATGTCGACTGGTCCAGCCTTTTTTGGAAAACAATATGGACATTCCTCCAAAGACTAGAAACTGAACTCCCATTTGACCCAGCCATACCACTCCTGGGGATATACCCTGGGAAGCCAAAAACACACAATGGAAACACCATCTGCACTTTTTTTTTATTATTTTTTTTTTTTTTTTGGGTCACACCCAGCAATGCTCATGGGTTTCTCCTGGCTCTGCACTCAGGAATTACTCCTGGCGGTGCTCGGGGGACCATGTGGGATGCCGGGATCGAACCCAGGCCAGCATGGGCCGGCCGTGTGCAAGGCAAACGCCCTACCCGCTGGGCTATCGCTCCAGCCCCCACACCATCTGCACTTTTATTTTCATATTCACAATAGCCAGAATCTGGAAACCAGTGTGCCTGAGTACTGATGCCTGGATAAAAAAAAACTGTGGCACATCTACACAATGGAATACTATGCAGCTGTTAGGAAAAATGCAGTTATGAAATTTGCCTATAAATGGATGAACATGGAGAGGATCATGTTAAGTGAAATTAGCCAGATGGAAAGACAGATATAGAATGACTGTATTTATTTGCATGACATAAATATATATATATATATATGTACATATTATGATACCAATATCCAAAGTCAGGCGAAACATGGATCAGGAGGTCTTGTCAAAGGTGAAAATTATCACGGCGCGTGTGGGAGTCAGAGGTTAGGTAAGACAGAGAATGGAACAGTGTGCTAATAATTATCGAAAGTGCTAATACCAACCTAGAACTGAGCATTAAATACAAGCAAAAGATACACATGACAACCTCTAAATGTATGTTTGTAATCCACAATGTGTAAGGGAAGGGAGAGAGAGAGAGAGAGAGAGAGAGAGAGAGAGAGAGACAGAGAGAGAGACAGAGAGATAAAGAACCTGCCATGGAGGCAGGCTAGGGGAGGGAGGGGAATCCGGGACATTGGTGGTGGGAAATGGGCACTGGTGGAGGGATGGACACTGAAACACTGTATGACCGAAACCCAAATATGAACATCTTATGAACATCTTTGTAACTGTATATCTCACGGTGATATAATAAAATATTAAAAAATAATAAAATACAAAAAAAAAATCCGACTTTAAAATGGGTGGAGAAATAAGCATTTTTCCATAGAAGATCCACAGATGATCAACAGGGACAGACACAGATGCTCGGCCCACTAATCACCAGGTAAACACCTTCAGGCCACATCCAGATCTTCCCCACTTAGGAGATGACTGTGGGGCAACAGATGACAAAAGGGCGCGGGGACAGCTCTGTGCCAGCTGAGAACCAGCCCTGACACTGAAGACACCCAGCACGCTGTGATCCCCGGTACCATCACAAAGTGTGTGGGCTCTGGTATGTCATGACAAGGTGTGTGCAAACACCACAACTGAGTGTACATGCACCACAACCTGATATTTCTGATCCAAGTCAACAAAGGGGGAAAAATGGGGGGAGAAGGGAAAGACAAGAGGGGCCAGAGCAACAGTGCAGCAGGTAGGGTGTTTGCCTTGCACGCGACTGCTGAAGGGTTGGCCCCAGCACCCCAAGTGGTCCCCCAGCACTGCCAGGAGTGATCCCTGAGTGAAGAGCCAGAAGTCAGCTCTGGGCATTGCCAGGCCTCAAAACAAAACAAAAGACAAGCGAGAACAAGTGCTGTGGAGGACAAGGGGAAAGGGAAATTTCCCCTTTTTTTGAACTGATGGGCAAAATATAGTTACAAAGGGAAACAACAGGAAGGCTCCTCAACAGCTGCAATGAAAACTCCAAATTGGCGGAGCAACAGCCCAGCGGGTAGGGCGTTTGCCTTGCACGCGGCCCGGCCTGTGCCTGCCTGGGTTTGATCCCGGCATCCCATATGGTGCCCCGAGCACCACCAGGAGTGATTCCTGAGTGCAGAGCCAGGAGAAACCTCTGAGCATTGCTGGGTGTGACCCAAAAAAGAAAAAAAAAAAAGAAAGGAAAGGAAAGGAAAGGAAAGGAAAGGAAAGGAAAGGAAAGGAAAGAAAGAAAGAAAGAAAAAGAAGAAAGAAAGAAAGAAGAAAGAAAGAAAGAAAGAAAGAAAGAAAGAAAGAAAGAAAGAAAGAAAGAAAGAAAGAAAGAAAGAAAGAAAGAAAGAAAGAAAGAAAAGAAAGAAAGAAAGAAAGAAAGAAAGAAAGAAAGAAAGAAAGAAAGAAAGAAAGAAAGAAAGAAAGAAAGAAAGAAAGAAAGAAAAAAGAAAGAAAGAAAGAAAGAAAGAAAGAAAGAAAGAAAGAAAGAAAGAAAGAAAGAAAACTACCAAATTGGGGCGGAGCGATAGTCTAGAGGGGAGGGCGAGGGCGTTGCCTTGCCACAGCTGACCTGGGTTCAATCCCCGGCATCCCAGCTGGTCCCCGAGCATCACCAGGAGTAATTCCTGAGTGCAGAACCAAGAGTAACCCCTGAGCATCACCGTGTATGACCCAAAAAAGCAAAAAACAAACAAACAAACAAACAAAAAACTGCCAAATGATCCAGCCATCCCATCTCGGGATATAATATATTCAAAGGAAATAAACCAGAGACACCCGCACTCCCATGTCCACTGCAGCATGACTCACAGCTGACTAGCGAAGGAAACTAAGTGCCCATCTGTGAAAAGTACAGCACACTGCCCAGTAAGACGCTACTGCATGATATCGATGACACAAAGTCCTACACATCTGGGACAAGCACACTGCTGGGTGATGCTGGGGGTCCCGTGACTGTCGCTAAAACCTGAGTACACATTCCTAGATGATAGCGCCTGCTACCAATCTAAACCTCATGGTGTGGTCTGTGGGGACCAAGTCAGCTGATGGCTGACTGAGACCTTCACGGGAGGCATGGCTGTGTGGAATCTAAAGCGGGTGCACTGTGCACTGGGGAAACAGGCCAAGTGTCTGCTTTGAGGGAGCCCTGGGTTTCATGCCTGGTACCATCTGGTCAAACAAGCATTACCAGATATACAAGGACACCACCCAAAAAAAAAAAAAAACCTACAAAATAGCTGAATTCTGAGCGTATAATGGGGGTTACTGAAGGTTGGCGGATAAGGGGAAGGTGTTAGTGGAGGACCCGGGAGGCCTTCAAGCCTACTGGGTGCCCTAGGGTATGCACAGTACTGATGCCCCACACAGTTACAGGTCTGGGGGCCCGACTACTGACTCGGCTTAGAAATGCCGGAGCGGCCCCTGCCTTGTCTGAGCACTGCTTGCAAGTTCCTCGCCCACAACAAAACAAGCAAAATCTCAAATTTGTTGTTGTTGTTGGGGAGATCACATCCAACAGGGCTACTCCTGGATCTATACTCAGAAATTAGTCTTGGAGGTTCTCGGGACCATATGGATGCCAGGGGATCAAACCTGGGCTGGCAGCACACAAGGCAAGCACCCTAACCGCTGTACTGTCGCACCAGCCTCCAAATCTTAAATATTTCTTATGGCTCTAAATGCAAGGTGCCCTCCCAATGGAAAACCAGCAGGATAGTTCTACTGTTCAAGAAGGGAGACATTCACGACATCAGCAACTATCGCCCCATCTGCCTGTTGTCTGTCATCTACAAGCTGTTCACTTAAGCCATCCTAAACAGGATTGGCAGAACACTAGATGAAGGACAACCATGTGAGCAACCTGGCTTCCGGAAAGGATTCAGCACAATCGACCATATCCACATGGTAACCAAGCTCATTGAAGCTTGTAGGGAGTTCAAGATGCCGCGCTGTCTCCACGTTCATTGATTTAAAGAAAGCCTTTGATTTTGTGGAGACTGAAGCAGTCATCAAAGTCCTAGCCAAACAGGGTGTTCAAACCCAATACATCAAGATCCTTCCTGAGCTGTATTACAGATTCACTACCAGGATCTCACCATTCTACAAAGAAGTGATCATCGATGTCAAAAGAGGGGTTCGGCAGGGTGATACCATTTCACTAAAACTCTTCAGTGCCACCCTCGAGAACATTATGCAACAATTGGAATGGGAAGGAATGGGAGTGAAGATAGATGGTCGGCAACTACACCACCTCCGCTTCGCTGATGACATCGTTCTAATAACACCAAACATTAGCCAAGCGGCACAAATGCTGGCTGACTTCGACCGAGAATGTGGAAAGATAGGTCTACAGCTGATTCTCAACAAAACTATGTTCATGAAAAATGAACTAGTTCCTGAGGCCCCATTCATTCTCAATGGAACAAACATCTCTAAATACAGCAGTTATGTGTACCTAGGCGAGAAGTCAACATGATGAATGACCTAAAATCTGAGCTGCACAGGAGGAAAAGAGCGGCATGGAATGCCTTCAAAAACATCGAAGAAATTGCTAAAAGGACAAAAGAACCTATGGCTCGGGCACATCTCTTCGACTCCACCGTTCTCCCTGCATTAACCTACGCCTCAGAGACCTGGGCCCTAAGAAAGCAGGATGAGAATGCTATTCGGGTCTCCCAGAGGAATCGAAAGAGCTATGCTTGGAATATCACACCGCACTCAAGTGCAAGAAGGAATCTGGAGTTCCGACCTCTGTTGCTGTTCCAGAGTCAGGGGCGCTGTCTCGTTTGCCAAGGCATTGAAAATCAGATGGGCTGAACATGTAATGCGATTTGGAGACGACCTCTGGACTAGAGCTGTTACCGACTGGATCCCACAGGATGTCAAAAGATCACGTGGCTGCCACCTACAAGATGGTCAGACTTCTTTGTCAAGACCCTGAACAAATGGTTTGAGGCTCTTAGTATTCCTGAAGCAAGCAGATGCCATTGGACTACACTGGCACGTGATAGGGTCAAATGGAAATGTTACTGGTGCCCGCTCGAGCAAATCGATGAACAACGGGATGTCTCGTGATCTAGTGATGGCTCTAAAAAATTCCTCTTACAAATAGTCCCTAGAACAAATACTCCCTAAAACACAGACATTGAGACAGTTAGGGGCTCTCAGAGGTGGGAGAAGATGGAAAGTCTGCAAATTCCTATACTCCGTAGAAGCATCCTGGAATTTTGAATGTGTAACTCCCATAGTTCCCAGGTAAAGAAGCCTCCTGAAAGGAGAGCTGATATATATCACAAATAAAGTCCTTTCTCTAAGAAGCAAGTCCCCAACCCTTGGTTTGGCAGAAATCAGATAAACAGCTAAACAGGCATATTCAGAAGAGAGTCAGGCATAGGGATAAAAGGAATTTCACATTAACAAAATTATAGAAAACAAACAAAAATTTTTCTTTGGGGGATGGAGCAATAGTACAGCAACAGTACAGCTTGCCTTACAGGTGACCAAACCCCAGCACCCCATATGGTACCCTGAGCCCTCCAGGAGTGATTCCTGAGCACAGAGCCAGGAGTAAGCCCTGAGAATTACTGGGTGTGAGTTATCATTGGCTAGATTGAGTAATCTTGAATATTACACTAAAGAATAACCATTGTGAGACAGGCTGGGGAGAGCTGCCATCCGGCTCTCCCCTAGCTCAGCTGACCATGAGGCTCCCAGAAGGCAAGATGGTTTTGGGAGTGGGCCCATCACCTCTGTAGGACTTTTTTTTTTTAATATTTTATTACACCGCCATGTGATATACAATTACAAAGATGTTCATGTTTGGGTTTCCGTCATACAGTGTTCCAGCACCCATCCCTCCACCAGTGCCCATTTCCCAACACCAATGTCCCCACTTCCCTCCCCCTCCCCTAGCCTGCCTCTATGGCAAGTTCTTTGTCTCTTCTCTCTTTCTCTTTTTCTCTTCTCTTACACATTGTGGATTGCAATACATACATTCAGAGATCATCATGTATATCTTTTTCCTATATTCAATGCTCAGTTCTAGACTGGTATTATCATTTTTGACAAATATTAGCACACTGTTCCCTTCTCTGTGTTACCTAACCACTGATTCCCACATGTTTGTGGTAGATTCCACCTTTTTTTTAATTGAAAGATGCTCATGTAGAGCTTTGGTTCTACAGTGTTCCAACACGCACCCTCCGCCCAAACCCATCTCCCATCACCAATGTCCCCACCTCCCTCCGCCCTCCCGCACCTCAACCACTTGGCGGGTTCTGTATGTCATTTCTTTCCTCTTTATATCTCCTTCCCAACAAACTTTCCTGCTCTTCGTGGAATGCAGTGCATTAAAAGACATTACTGTTTCACTATTTTAGTGGCCGCTTGCGGCGCGCGACCTGGGCTCGAACTGGCTTTGCTCTGTTGATCTGGTCTGGAGGCAGTTTCACAGCGTCCGGACAGCAAAAATGGTGGCTAGTGTGATGGGCGAAGTCTCATCCGGCTGCTTCCGGGACCCCTCAGAGGCGACGGGCCCCCTCCCAAAACCCATCTGCCCTCCTCGGGGTTCCATGGTCAGCTAGGCCCAGTGTGAGCGGAGCGCCAGCCTCCCCAGCCGTCCGTGAGGCCCTGTATGCTGGCCCGTGGGCAGCTCGCGGGCAGGGCCACCAGGCTCGACAAGATGGAGGGCGGGGCCGGAGCGATAGCCCAGCGGGTAGGGCGTTTGCCTTGCAGCGGCTGGCCCATGCCGGCCGGGTTCGATCCCGGCATCCCATATGGTCCCCGAGCACCGCCAGGAGTGATTCCTGAGTGCAGAGCCAGGAGTAACCCCTGAGCGTCGCGGGTGTGACCCAAAAAAGCAAAAAAAAAAAAAAAAAAAAAAAAAAGATGGAGGGGGAAGGGACGACCACGCCTCCATCTGACGACTTCCCAGTGATTCCCGCCTCTTGGAGCCGCCTACCTGGGCTCGAACTGGCTTTGCTCTGTTGATCTGGTCTGAGGCAGTTTCGCAGCGTCCGGACAGCAAAAATGGTGGCTAGTGTGATGGGCGAGTCTCATCCGGCTGCTTCCGGGACCCCTCAGAGGCAACGGGCCTACTCCCAAAACCCATCTGCCCTCCTCGGGGTTCCATGGTCAGCTAGGCCCGGCGCGAGCCAGCGCCAGCCTCCCCAGCCATCCGTGAGGCCCTGTATGCTGGCCCGTGGGCAGCTCGCGGGCAGGGCCACCAGGCTCGACAAGATGGAGGGGGAACCTCTGTAGGACTTTGGAAGCAACCAGATGAGACTTGCTCACCATAATAGCTGCCATTTTCGCAGTCCGAACCCCACAGCTCATCAGAACACACACAAGAGAGACGCTGATCTCAAGACCAGCTCAGAGCAGCCAAGTTGGAGCCTAGGTAGGCGGCTCTCAGAAGCGAAAGTCACTGAGTGTTCCTGGAGATGGAGCTGGTGTCCCCAATCTCCTCTCTGACCTGTCCCAGAGGACTGGTGGCCTCACCCATGAACTGTCTTGGGGCTCTCGGCCATGATGCAGAGACTCAGACACACAGGGGAGAGCTTCCATCCGGCTGTCCCAGCAGCATGGTACATCAAACTAGTGGAAACAATCATGTTCTAGAATATATTACAATCTATAATGTATAAGAAAGGGAAGTGAGAAGAGAGAGAGAGAGGGGAGGGAGGGAGGAGAGAGAGAGAGAGAGAGAGAGAGAGAGAGAGAGAGAGAGAGAGAGAGAGAGAGAGATAAGAGAACCTGCCATGGAGGCAGGCTGGGGGAAGGGAGAGGAAGGTGGGGACATTGGTGATGGGAGATGGCAGGGGTGGAGGGATGGGTGTTGGAACACTGTAGAACCAAAACTCAAACATGAACATCTTGTAATTGTATATCTAACGGTGGTATAAGAAAATTAAAAAAAATAACCATTGTGTACTTTCTTTTTTTAAAATTAGTATTTTTTTTAAATTAGCTTTCTTTTTTAAAATTAGTATTTTCTCATTTATTTACTATCTTTCATTTATATTTTGGTTTGGAGGCCACACCCAGCAATACTTTAGGGTAAGGTTACTCCTGGCTCTGCACTCAGAAATGACTTCTGGCAGTGCTCAGGCAACCATATGGGATGCCAGGATCAAACCCAGGTCAACTGTGTGCAAGGCAAGTGCCCTACCCACTGCACTATCTCTCCAGCCCCAAACCCATGTGTACTTTTTTTTTTTTTGCTTTTTGGGTCACACCTGGCAATGCTCAGGGGGTTACTCCTGAGTCTGCACTCAGGAATTACTCCTGGCAGTGTTCAGGGGACCGTATGGGATGCCGGGAATAGAACCCAGGTCAGCCACGTGCAAGGCAAATGCCCTCCCCACTGTGCTCCGGCCTCCCATGTGTATTTTCTAACAACAAGCAAGAGAGAATTTTGAAATATGTTAACACCTACCTGTTACTACACTTTACGGTATCAGGCAAGTTAATTTACTCATTGGGCCTTATTCTTACCATCTGTGATCTGGGATGGAAAATAAAACTTTTAGCTATGAATATAAAATAGAGACTCTTGCTATAGGTTTTGGTACTTTTAGTAAGCCTCAATGAACATCACCCACTTGCTCCCCAATAAAAATGAATGAATGAATAAACGAACGAATGAATGAATGAATGAATGAATGAGATTTTCATCAGTCCTTATTGCAGATCGAAATGTTGCCGCCTGCTCCAGTCCTGGGTCTCACCTTTAAGACGCCTCGGTCTTTTTTGGAGGTAATATCCTCTCTCCTCGCTCAGCAACAGCTGCGGCTGGGCTTTCTCCATTGTTTTTGGCACCTTCGTCAGTAGTCATTGTCTTGTATGAGTAGAAAGCCTGGTGAGAAGAAACATATTTTAGCTACGTATCTTAGGCGCAATATCACTTTGCTATGATTCTTAAAATGTCCCTGGGAGGGAGCCAGAGACATTGCATAGGGCTAAGGGGGTTGCTTGCCTCGCATGTGATCCACTTTGGTCCAATCCCCATCACCATATATTGTCCACCTAAGTGGTAACCTCTAAGCACAAAGCAAGAGGTGCATTCCTGCGCACTGCCAGGTGTGGTGCAAATCCCCCTGCCTCCCCCTGCAAAGAGTTACCCCCCATACCCACACTTTGTACAATCTGATGTTTATTTAGGGCCAGTAAGGTTAGAGGCAAAAGACAAAGACAAAAACATTTGCTATGACCATACACTATTGTGAGACAAGTAAATCAAACGTCACAAGTCTTGCATTTCCCATCCAGTTATGGTGGCTAACGAAAGAATAAGTAAGGTTTGTAGTGCTAATACACCCTAATGTGCTCACACAATGAAAAGCAGTCCTCTGAGAACCCAAATAATACACCTTCCTAGAGTCATATCCTTGACAGAATCAGAACTTATCAGGTAATTGGACATGTTCATGGCTCAGCAACAGAGCACATGCCTTGCATATGTGAGTCAGACATACACACAGCCACCACCAACATACATACACACAACCACCAACAACAATAATAAAAAGAAAAGAAATGGGGGCCGGAGAGATAGCACAGTGGGTAGGGCGTTTGCCTTGCATGCAGCTAACCCGGGTTCGATCCCTGGCATCCCATATGGTCCCCAGGCACCACCAGGAGTAATTCCTCAGCGAAGAGCCAAGAGTAACTCCTGAGCGTCGCCAGGTGTGACCCAGAAAAAAAAAAAAAAAAAAGAGAAGAAATGGCAGTGTATCACAGAAGCAAACAGAGTGGGTTTTGGACGCTGACAGACGAGAGCTTACGTCCCGGCAGTATAAATCTGACATTTGCAAACTGAATATCATTTGCATGTGAGCATTTATCATGATTACTAGGGTATGGTCCACAACTTTCATTTCCTGTTCAGGGCTCCATCTCTGGCATGACACTCAAGCCTTTCCCGGCTGACCCTAAGCTCTCTTTCAGGTGGAGTCTCACTGTTTCCTCCATGCGGCTCCTGCCCCCTGCAACGCTTCTACCCTCGCCAAACTCTTCTTCATCCAGAAAGATGTGCTTTCTCATCTCTGTGCTTTTCATTTTTCGACTTTATTTTTAGGCCACACCCGGTGATGCTCAGGGGTTACTCCTGGCTCTGCACTCAGGAATTACTCCTGGCAGTGCTTGGGGGACCTGATGGGACGCCGGGGATTGAAGCCAGATCAGCTGTGTGCAAGGCAAATGCCCTCCCCGCTGTACTGTCACTCCGGCCCCTCAGCTCTGTCCCTCCGGTAAGTAACGGTTTCCTCCATACCAACCGTGACCGTCTGTTGGAGCTTGGCTGCCCTTCTCTGTCCTTCCTAGACTCGTTGTCTGGAAATATGCTTATATGATCCATCTGTTAGATTTATGAGATCTTTGAGAGCAAGTGTCACACTTGGTTCACATTTAGATTCCCTCAAACGTTTCCTCCTTTTGGACGAGTATGACAGAAAGGGCCAGGGATGTGGGGCACCTTACAAGTGCTCTGATGCCAGCACTGTGACTTCCTGATGACTTTTCCCTTCCTATGTGAGTTAGAATAAAAACAGCACCTGCTGCGAGTGAGTGAGCATATCTCTGAAAAGTATACCACATAAGCATTAGCTCTTCTGGTTATTACTGGTCACCGACAGGCCGTTTTTCACACAAGGTGAAAGCCGTGTCGGCTCATCAACAGAGCCACTTCCCGGCCACAGCACGATTCACTCTACAGCGCTCTCCAGGCCAGCAGGGAAAGCGAGGATTAATCACCCGCACGACCACTCCACTGAGGGCTCAGACCAGACACAGGCCCCAAGAAGTAAACTGCTCGGTCCTCTAGTCTACTGTCAGGAAGGGCTAGGATACACTTGTGGAAAATACTTTGGCATATCTAGTAATCAGACAATTATAATGATATTGCCAGGGTTTCGCTCCCATCTTACTGATAGCTTGCATCTTATTGACCTAAATTTATTCCAGTGTCAGCAGAAACACAAATCAAAGTGTGCTGTGCCCAACAATCTTCCAAGAAAATAAGGAGAACTAGGAGTAGAAGCCCATGGCTGCATTTTCTACTAAAGTTTATACAAAACAGAAAAGACCCAATGGTTTGGCTTAGGTACGAAAAAAAAGACCCGAACAAATCATTTTTCAAAAACAAGGGACAAAAAACAAACAAAACTAAAGACTCTGTAGTATGTGATGCTAGGCTAGGAAATCAGGAAGTTAGATGAACACGGTTGGTTCCCAGCTTCTAGAAATCACTAGACTTGTCCGATTCAGAGAGACTTGTAGAAGGCATGAGAGCCAAATGGGGAGAAGACGCTTGTTCTTAGCTTCCCAAACAGTGCTCAGGGAGCTGCCTCTGGCGATACTCTCCTGGTCGTGCTGGCCCGCTGGCTCAGCGCCCAGTGAAGAGACGCTGCTCCAGCCTGGCAGTGCTGGGGAACACTCAGGACATCCTTGTTGTGCCCAGGTGACCAGGCACTGCTGGGGATTGAACTAAGGGTCTAGCACAACTGGTAATGGTCAGGACCTAGTCTTGGCTCTCTGCACAGGGGTCATTCCCAGCTGGGCACAGGGAACCTGATGTAGTGCCCGGATTGGCCTCATGCAAGCAGGTGCCTTAATGCCCTGCCCCCATATAATCTTTTTTCAACGCTTTTTCCCTTATCTTTAATGATATATGCTTTTCTTTTCAAATGATTCCCATGCTACTCAGAATGGTTTTCTAAAATTATTGATTGCTCTCTCTTGTAATGTTAATGTTTTGGGGGACTGCTCACACCTGGCAATGCTCAGGGTTAGTCCTAGCTCAGGGATCACTCCTAGCTGTGTTACTATTGGGGGAGCAGTTTGTCGTGATGCAGAGCTCTGGTCTATGCTCATTGTTTTGAACCAGGGATTCCTCAGGTATGTTATTAGAATTATTTGAAAGTGGAAATAGGGGCTGGAGAAACAATACAATATGTAGGGTGCTTGCCTATGCATATGGTGACCCAGCCTCAATTCTAGGGACCCCATGTGGTCCCCTGAACACCACCAGGAGGAATTCCCAAACACAGACCCAAGAGTAAGCCATGAACACAGTTGCGTATGGGCCAAGCATTTTTTAAATTTAAAATTAAGTAAATAGGGGCCAGAGCAATAGCACAAAGGGTAGGGCATTTGCCTTGCACATGGCTGACCTGGATTAGATTGCTGACACCCCATAGGATCCCCCAACACCGCTAGGAATAACTCCTTAGTGCAGATCCTGGAGTAACCCTTGAGCATTGCCAGGTGTGATCCAAAAAAAAAAAAAAAAAAGGAAATAAATAACCCTTGAGCATTCCCAGGTGTGATCCAAAAAGAAAAAAAAAAAAGGAAATAAAATAAATTAACCTCTGAACTTTCAGAGGTGGCTAAGTCAGAAAGATCACATAAATATCTTTGACTTTCTATGTATTTCCCTTTAATTCTTCTTGTGCCAGTTGGGATACAGATTTTCATAAGCAAACAAAGTAAATTAAAAATAATAAAAAGCTTTTCCTTGCTCTAGTGCTATAAAAACTGCAGCAAGAACAGGCAATTCCTACAAGCCCGTAGGATATATTGCAAAAAAGTTCCACTTTTGTCATGAGAGCCTTGACTGTAGGTTTGCTCTGGGTTTAAAACCACCGTGTCACTATGGATATTAATCTACGCCAAAGCTTGCTGTTCCCTACTGCCCAAGGGGGAAACTGCTCCCCAGTACATCGGAAAGGAACACACAGTTCCTTCTGTTCTGGACATGACAGATAAGAGCTCTCCAAAGTGCTGGTCGGCAAACACCTGAGACATAACAGAAAACTGAGAATATGCTGAAAATCTCCTCAACAGTTTGCCGAAACCTTCAGTTAACGTGAGCTAAACTGTCAACCTCCACACAGGAAAAGACGTCCTAACGCTTTCACCGCAAGCTCCCCGTACATCACTCACGTTGCCGCTGTTCTTTATTAAAATACAGATACACTGACTCGGGTTATCCTCTAGCGCAACAGGGAAGTTTTCATTAAAAAAAAAATCAGATAACAGACAGAGGAACTCCGAGTTTATTGGGAGTACAGAAAATTCCGGCAGCATTCCTTAGCACAAATATATGGGTCATAAAAGCTACCCACCCTTGCATATGGCTGGCCCAGGTTCCATTTCCGGCATCCCATATGGTCCCCTGAGCACCACGGGAGTAATTCCTGAGCGAAGAGCCAGGAGTAACCCCTGAGCATTGCCAGGTGTGACCCAACAAGCAAAAACATGAAAAAATAAATTAGTTACTCGCTCATCTACAAGTAAAAGAAAAAAAAAAAAAAGTATGTTTGACTTGTGCGTGGCTGCAAATTAAGTGATGTTAATATTTTAAGATCTGAGAATCTGAATGTATGAGCTGGAAAGGACTCCTTGACTTTGTTTGCTTGCTGTTTTTAAAGTTTTTGGGCCATACCTGACTGTGGTCAGGGATCACTCCTCGTGGTGCCAGGGATCAAATCCAGGTCAGCCGAGAATAAGACAAGCATGTTATCAGTTTATTATCTCTCCAGTTTCTTTTATATTTTTAAAATTGAATCAACGTGAGATATACCGTTACAAGTTGTTCATGATTGGGTTTCAGTCATGCAATGTTCCACGCCCCCCCATTCACCTGTGCAAATTTCCCACCAGCAATGTGCCCAGTTTCCCTCTCTTCTCTTTCCCTCTCCCTCTCCATCCCTCCTTTTGGTCACTATGGTTTACAGATACGGAAAGGTTATCTCCCTACTTTCAGCACGCAGTTCTTGTTCAGAGTGATCACTTCCAACTATCATTGTGAAGTGTCTCCAGTTTCTTAATTTACTTAAAAAATCTTTTTTGTTGTTCCCTCCCTTCCTGCCAAGCCAGTAACACTAAACCGAAGGTGGTCAGGCTCCAAGACAGGCGTGGCCCTGGGGACTAAGACCAAGTCTCATGCTTTCTCTGGACGTGCTGGAAACCACCAATCTTCTGAATTCTCAGCAGGGCTCACAGGCAAGGGGACTCTGCAGAGCAGCTCGGCACACGTGTCCGTGCCAGGGCTTGAACCTACCACTTGGCACGCCTGAGCAAGTGACTGGGCCACCCCAATTTATTTCCGAGCCCAGTTCTCTCTATTACTGCAGCCCAGTAACATAGAGTGCCAGGAATAGCTATTTCTAGAAAAGACATCTGAGATAAAAATGAATGCAGAGAGAACATGAACAAATATAAGAGCAGATATTATGTATGTCAGACTGCATACGTATTTATTCATCTACTCTCCCCCAGGGCTGGAAATTCCTTTCCTCCCAACGGGGGTGTGGAAAGGGGAGATGATGAACCATACCTTTCCACATGCTCATACAGAGTTTTTTCTCCTTTGAAAAAGAAACATGTGGATCTGGAGAGACAGTCCAGCGGGACGGTGTTTGCCTTGTAGGCGGCCGATCAGGGGTTCAATCCCGCATCCCATATGGTCCCTTGAGCACCACCAGGAGTAATTCCTGAGCACAAAGCCAGAAGTAACCCCTGAGCATCGCTGGGTGTGATCCAAAAAGAAAAAAAAAGTGAGACGATACAAACAGCTATAAACACATGAAAAAATGCTCAAGACATGGGCTGAAGACAGAGTGTAGTGTGTAGGGAGTGTAGCTGTGTGCCTTGCACACAGCTGACTTGGATTTGATCCCTGACACTCTGCATGGTCCCCAGAGCCCGCCAGGGGTGACTCTGAATGCAAACTCAGGACTAAGTCTGAACACTGCTGGGTGTGGCCCCACAACAAAATTGTTTTTTAAAAATCAAAATCACAAGATACTACCCATAAGGATGTCAAGTTTCCAAAAAAAAAAAAAAAAAAAAAAAAAGGAGGGCCGGAGCGATAGCCCAGCGGGTAGGGCGTTTGCCTTGCTGGCCGGCCCATGTCGGCCGGGTTCGATCCCCGGCATCCCATACGGTCCCCAAGCACCGCCAGGAGTGATTCCTGAATGCAGAGCCAGGAGTAACCCCTGAGCATCGCCGGGTGTGACCCAAAAAGCAAAAAAAAAAAAAAAAAAAAGGAAAAACATCTAGTGTTGTTAAGGATGTAAAGAAACCAGCAGAGTGGATACAACAGTGTAATCTCTGGGAAACAGTGATGACAGTAAGCATGCAATGAGCCTGTGGTTCAGCCAGGTTCAAAGTGAAGGCGGAGACTCAAACACCTACCCACACCCAGGGTTCACAGCAGCAGCAGTGCCCATCGCTCAAAGGTAGAAACAGTTCAAGTGACCATAAACAAAATATGGCATATGTTTACCCATATCTCCACTACCGAAAGCAGAAACTATTTAGCGTGATTTGACAGCTTATTTAGGGGATGGGGGAATGTCTGAAAATGCTACTATAACATCCATATGGAAATAGCCTGCCCACCCCCGAACCCTCAACACAACCTACCAAATCATATATAAGGGCTGGGGGTGTAGAGCAAATACTTCACATGTAAGGCCCTGGGTTCAATCCCCAGCATTAAGGAAAACAGAATCATAAGAACGTTCTTTCAGATAATAAGGAAAATCTGTGTGTCTCTTCAATAGATGACATGCAATGTCATCTATTACATGTCATTATTTGGAGGTGGGTCTTTCAGAACATACCTGGCGGTATTGGAGGCCATGTGGTGCTGGATATTGAATCTGGGGGCCCCCCTAAATGCAAGCACACGTACAGACCCTCGAAAGCTCTCTAGCTTTCCAGCCCAAGGTGGCTGCTTTTATGTTTTGTATTGTGTTTTTGGGGAGGAGGGTCACATTTGGAGAGGTTCAAGGGTCACTCCTAGCTCAGTGCTTGGGGTCACTTCTGGCAGCATTCAGGGACCATGCAATGCCAGGGATCAAAACCAAATCTCCGAGTGTAAAACACATGTTCCGAACCTTTGAACTATCTGTCTGACAGATGCAGACAGAATTCTAAAGAGCACACATTTTGGCAGTGCTAGAGAGGAAACTCTATCTTATGAAAGTGGATAATATTCAGTCATAAAAAATTGGGGCCAGGGGCCGGAGCGATAGCCCAGAGGGTTTGCCTTGCACGCGGCCAGCCCATGCCGGCCAGGGTTCGATTCCCGGCATCCCATATGGTCCCCCCGAGCACCGCCAGGAGTAATTCCTGAGTGCAGAGCCAGGAGAAACCCCTGAGCATTGCTGGGTGTGACCCAAAAAGCAAAAAAAAAAAAAAAAAAAAAAAAATTGGGGCCGGAGCGATAGCCTAGCGGGTAGGGCGTTTGCCTTGCACGCGACCGGCCTGTGCTGGCCGGGTTCGATTCCCGGCATCCCATATGGTCCCCCGAGCACTACCAGAAGTAATTCCTGAGTGCAGAGCCAGGAGTAACCCCTGAGCATTGCCGGGTGTGACCCAAAAAGCAAAAAAAAAAAAAAAAAAAAAAAAGACCGCAATTCTGACACATGGTACAACACAAATGGACCTTGAGAATAATGGGCCAAGTGAATTAAACCACACACAGAGGGCCACTATTTGATGATTCCCCTTATATGAGGTACACAGAACTGGCAAATGCACAGATACAAAATTACATAAGAATCAGGAGGGGCTGGCTGGAGCGACAGTACAGCAGGTAGAGCGTCTGCCTTGCACGTAGCTGACCCGGGTTTGATCCCTGGCATCCTATATCGTTTCTCAGCACCACCAGGAGTAATTCCTGAGTGCAGAGTCAGGATAACCCTGGAGGATCATTGGGTGTGACCGAAAGAAAAAAAAATAAAATAAGCAGTTTAAAAAAAATGATCAGGAGTGCAGGGAGAAAGATTCAAACAAGTACAGAATTTCTATTCTGGTAGAGTATCTTGAAGCATTAGAGTGTAATAACTGTACCACAATGTACAGTAACATGTTAAAATGGGCGCCCCCGCCCACGCCATTCCCTGAGCAACAGCACAGCTGCGGGAGGGCGTTTACCTTGCATGAGACTGACCCGGGCTTGATTCCCCCACGTCCCATATGGTCCTCCAACAGTGGCGAGTGATTCCTGAGTGCAGAGCCAGGGTAACCCACGAGCTTTGCAGGTGTGACTCCCCAGCCCCGAAAAAAGCAAAAAATAAAATAAAAGAAATAAAATAAAATGTTAAAATGTAGCTAATTGCAGTTAAATGTAGCAAAAGTCACTACAATGTATAGTTAAAGTGTTAAGTTTTATGTCATTATATTTTACCACAGTTGAAACAATCCAAAAATAATAATAATAATAATAATAATAATTAATAATAAAGGAAGAATGGAACAGAAAGGAAAGGAGAAACAGGAAGTAAGGAAAGAAAAAACAGATGGGAAGAAAGAAAGGAAGCTAGCAATGAGAGAAGGAAGAGATCTGTACAGATCACAGCACAGAGCAGTGAACTAAATCTGCTCAGCCCACCCGAGCCGCTCTCTGCCTAATCCTGCTCCTTCCCTGAGCTGGAGGATGCCTTTCACACGTCCTGGCGTGCTTCTGGAGTGCAGGTGAACCTTCACAGTGGCTGCTGCAACGCCTTGGAGACCAAGGGCCAAGCTGCCAAGTCACCAGGGAAGCGGGCAGGAAGGAGATGTTCAAAGGGCCTGACCGTACCTGTGAAGGTCTCCTCCTTTACTGGCGCTCTGGCACGCCATTAGCATTTTGTGAAACCAACTTTTCTTCTCAGTATAAGTAATCACTGAAGAAAGCAAAGCTAACAGACCGAATTTACAATGATGTCTTCCAATGACCGATTCCTTAGACAAACTACTGTTCTTATCTACAAGTTAAGAGGCAAAGTTAGGCAGCATTAAAACAAAACTAGACGGTATCAGCCTCTTCAGCAGCAAAGGTTGAACGGCATCTAGGCCACCAACGAACGCTCTTCCCCAAGAATGAAAGAAAGGGAAGACAAGGGACTTTCCTGCCATCGAGGCGGCTGGGGGAGGTGAGAGGGAATTGGGGACACTGGTGGTGGGAACGGGCACTGGTGGAGGTATGGGCGCTGGAGCAATGCATGACTGAAACCCAATCATGAACTTCTTTGTAACTGTGTATCTCACGGTGGTATATCACTGCCTTCCCGTTCATCATCGATTTGCTCGAGCGGGCCCCAGTAACATCTCCATATGTCCTGTCTCATGCTAGTAGAGCCCAAGGGCATCTGCTTGCTCCAGGAACATAAAGAGCCTCAAACCATTCCATCAGGTCATGGGAATGAGGGTCTATAATAGTTACTGGTATTTGGCATATCAAATACGACACGGGTAGCTTGCCAGGCTCTGCTGTGCTATAATACATTTTTTTTAATTCACACAGAAAATGATAATGTGATGCCTCCATTTCCCTTCTTAAATTTTAAATAATATAATACCATAAAAAATTAGAAAGTTCGCATGCTTAGAATTTTAAAAAAGTTTAATGTTTAGGGCCGGGCGATAGCCCAGCGGGTAGGGCTTTTGCCTTGCATGCGGCCGGCCTGTGCCGGCCCGGGTTCGATCCCCGGCATCCCATATGGTCCCCCAAGCACCGCCAGGAGTAATTCCTGAGTGCAGAGCCAGGAGTAACCCCTGAGCATCGCCGGGTGTGACCCAAAAAAGCAAAAAAAAAAAAAAAGTTTAATGTTTAGCATTAAAAACTGTTTGCATGGAGCGAGAAAGACAGTGTGCATTCCTGGCATGCACAAGGCACCAAGTTCAATCTCCGGCGCCAGTACCGCCCAGCACCTAAGTATCAGGCTAGCACCACCAGGCCAAGTTGGGCCAGGAAGCACAGTGAAGGCCTCCCAGAGCAATCTTTCCCCTTTCTGGCACACCTGTTGTCACGCTGAGCCAGTGCGCCAAAGACACACTTTGTCATACTCCGTCAGGTCTGTGGGTCTGGGAATCACACTTGCAGGCTCTTGTGCAAGGCAGGTATCCTACCTTAGGGTCCCCCCAGGCCCACTTCCATTTTTCAAGAACTTAAGACCAAAAAGATGAAATCCTTCAGCATCATACTCATCAGGGATTTTTATTTTTGCCGTTCAAACTTGTTAAAATATTTGGGAGTGGGGCTGGTGTGACAGCTACACTAGTTCTACCTACTATACTAGTACCTAGTATCGGTTGGGCGTTTGGCTTGCTTGTGGCTGACCCAGGATTGATCCCCTCATTCCATATGGTCCCTGCAACACCACCAGAAGTGATTGCTGAGCGGAGAGCCAGGAGTGAGCCCTGAGCATCGGCAGGTATGCCCCCAAATCACAAACAAACCCCCCAAATCACAAACAAAAACAAAAAATGGAGAGTGTTCTCTACACAGTCTCTCCCCACAACGCAGGTAGTATCTCCCCCAGGGACACAGAATAATCAGCTAGGGGGAGGAGCAGACTCGTCACTTCCTATCAGCTCACTTAAAAGAAGTTCAATTCTCAGGAAGGCACTAGCTATCTTTCCCCCTTTTCCTGAATAAGGCACAGATATCAAATAAGTCTGGGCACCTCTGACTCAGAAGCAATCTCAGGATTGAGCAACGGTAATTCTGAAGTGTATGGCAGCAGTCCGAGACAGCACCTCACCGCGGGACAGAGAGAAGCCCCCTAGGGTAACGTTCAGGGCCTGATCAGACCCTACGAAGTAATCAAGGTTAAGAGTTGCAAGGATGACTCACGAGCTCGGAGTCTGGCCTGCATTCAGTTTTACTGCTGATAAACTTCAGCGTTAGACCCGAACGCTTTCCCATTATGTCCCCTCCAGACTTTAGAGCTCCCTTTTAGAAGGCGGAGCAGGGGGTGGGGAGACAGTAATGGGGATGGGGGCTTAGCACGCCTTGCGTGCCAGCTTCCGGGCAAGAGTTCTAATCCCTGGTGCTGATGTGCCCAGCGCCAATCCTGCTTTACAGCTGCCCCAGCAGCCCGTGAACAGAAGCACCACAACGGGGTGTGAGCCCTGATGAGTGCCACGAACAAAAAAGATGCACAGTGCCAAGGGGTGAAGAGAGTGATCCAGGGGGAGTCCGGGTCGGGCAAGACTCAGGCCGAGCACCACGGCTGAAAATGAGGGAGCACCGCCCGGCGTGCGCGCAAACACCTTGAGGAACACCGCCCAGCGTGCGTGCAACCCCCGGAATAAGTGACATCATCAAGAACGACATTCGGCAAGGGGGACCAAGAGAAAAGAATTATATTTTAATCGATAAATACATGCTTTGCTTTATGGGGAAATGAGGTTTAATGTTTGGAAAACAACTCCCAAAGAATGGAAAAAAGTTATTTTGGTGTTTGAGATCACTTTCCATTGTGACCCTCCAGCGAAACATCACCAGTGCTGAGATTTACTCCCTTAAACATCGTGTGAGTCTTCCGAGGCTGCCACTGCACGTGACCACAAACCAGCAGCACAAACAGTGCGCAATTATCTTACATTTCTTCTTTTGGCTTTTTGGGAGTCACAGCTGACGATGCTCAGGGGTTTCTTCTGGCCCTGCACTCAGGAATTATTCCTGGCGGTGCTCAGGGGACCATAGGGGATGCCGGAGATTAAAACCCAAGTCGGCCATGTGCAAGGCCTGTCCGGCTGTGCTATCACTCAGGCCCCTCTTTTTCTTTTTGGGGGGGTGGGGTGGAAGAGCACACCTGGTGATGCTCAGGGGACTAGAAATGGCACCAGGGATTAGAATGGGGCTGTGGTGATCGTCCCAGCGGGAGGACGCTTTGCCTTGCACGCAGCCGACCCAGGTTCCATCCCGGCACCCCGTATGGTCCCCGAGCACCGCCAGGAGTAATTTCTGAGTGCAGAGCCAGGAGTAACCCCTGAGCATCGCCGGGTGTGGCCCAAAAAAGAAAAGAAACTAGAGTCATGGCATAGGTTGGCACATGCTGGGCAAGGTCTGACTTTCTGTGGCCTATATAACAGGTCTAGAGGTCAGAAACTGGGGCTGAATCTCACTGGGCTGAAGTCACATTCTCAGCAGATTCGCATTCCTGGGGGACTCAGGAAAGAAATCTATGTCCTTGCCTTTCCCTGATCCTCGAGAACACCTTCATTCTTTGGTTCATTGTGCGTGCCCCCATGTGGTGCACGCCTCCCTGTATTTCAAAGCCAGTCACACTGCATCACTCTGCTCAGTACCCCATAGTCTTGACTCCCACTGGCCCCAGGTTCCCATTATGTTTGGGTCCATCTGGGTAATCTCTCCTCTAAATCTTCCATCCTAATCACGTCTGTAAAATCCCTGCTGCTCTCCAACACAGCAGGAACAAACCCCCACTGAGTAGAATGCAGACATCTCTGAGAGACTATATTCCACCTGCCATAGATAATGCAGCCATTCAATCAAGATCATAAAGTAAATTCCGTCCATTTACTTCTTTAATATTTTTTAAAATAGTATTGCTTCATTTCTCCCCTGTCCCTTGTGTTTGGTACAACGCACTCTTGGTCAGAATGCTCACTCACTCTTCCCGGGGACAAACATTTAGTTGTGGTGCATCAGAGATCCTAGACTTGGCTGTGCCACTGGGGCTGCTCTCACGTGTGGGTCAATGCCAGGATCCGAACCCTCAGTCCCATACCTACAAGGCACGTACCCAACCACTGACCACACCGCAGCCAGGGCCAACTTCCTCCACCATAAGCTAAAGGTTGGTTCTCAAAACATTCCTTCTTTTTCTTTAACAGCGTTCTAATCTGATGGCAAAGTTAAATCATACACATATAAGCATGTCATTCTCACTGCATTCATTAATAGGATTTAAATAGATACCAGTGTTTTATTAAGTGTGGGAAATGGCAATGGCAGATTAAAACTCACCATTGAATATACACAAAGAGACTTAAATGATAAATTCTAAGTATCTGCAGGGCTAGTCACAATGTGTAAAGAAGAGGGAGAGAGATGCAGAGACAGAGAGAGAGACAGAGAGGAATCGGGGCTACCTGCTATTGAGGCAGCCTGGGGGGTGGGCGGGAGGGGGTGGCGTACATTGGTGGTGGAAATGGGGGCACTGGTGGAGGGATGGGTGCTGGAATACTGTATTACCAAGAACCAATTATGAACACCTTTGTAATTGTATGTCTCATGGTGGTATAATAAAAATTAAAAAAAAAAAAAAACATGTCATTCTGAAAATTCCTAGAAAAAGCGATCACTTGGAGACCTGTCATTTCAGAGGTCCACATCTCCACCTCCCCATCTCCTCATCACAACTCAGTTCAACAGTTCTGTAAACTCTCATAGCATGACTTTAGTGGGACCACACTGAGGATGTTTAATGAGTTCAAAGAAACAACGCTACAGGCAGTAAGCAGAGCACAAAGAATGGGAGGGCGCAGAAATGAGAAATGAGCCACGGAGCTCCTCCCACCGCCTTGAGCCATGACCCAGTTCTCTCATACTTAATTCCCTTTTGGGCGCAGAACCATACTATCAATACCAGTACTATAGTGGTACAGTAGTGTCAGGTTTTACCGTAACTGCACCTCACCACCACTACTGGAGTGCCCAAGATCCTCCTACCCAAGTCTATAGGTTCCGTCTAGTCCACAGTCCCCATCCTGCCTGGTAATCAGAGTTTTGCAATCCAAGACCAAGGATTTGTTATCACTGGAGACTTAGCTGCAGAGCTTCAGGCCTCTGGCTGCTGGGCACGGATACCACAGACCCATGCCACAGAGCTGTCAGGAATGCACACAGCATGTGGGCTGCCCTGGGGATCGGACTTGATACCCGCAGCTTTAAGGCAGGCGCTGCTGTTGAGTCAATCCTAGAGACCAAAAGTGGTGATTTTTTACTAAGAGTCAAATGTACATTTTATCTGGGCTAGTGTCTTTTTCTCTGACTTTAATACTGATCTGTGCTCTTTGATGCAGTTAACTTGGAAACCATTTACTCTATTTGAGACCTGTTTTAAAGCTCTGTTAGAGGGATTTATACTTAATTCCCTATAGTTTAGACTACAGTTGCACCAGTGCTGAGGTACTATTCAGACCTCTCCCCCACGACCCCCCAGATACACACCTGCTGGAAATCAAACCCAGAACCTCACACATGCAAGACAAGTTCTCTACCACTGAGCTATACTCCCCACCCTCTCCTGGAGTCTCCTACCCCCTAAGCTTCCTAAACCAATGAGTTAAGGAAAAAAACATGATAAGAGTAAAAAGTTCCTGAAAACGTTTAAGGCAGTACTTGCCCATTTGAATTTCTCAGGCAAAAAGTGGTGGCAAGTGAGACCAGCTTAAGAGGCCCACTGCACCAGGAGCCTGTGGCCTGAGAGGTTGTTCCCTCCAGCTAAGGGAACAAGCTATTCTCAGCCCTGAGAAAGAATAACCGGTTGCTCCTTCTAACCCCTCGGGTTTATTTCTTTCTCTTTCTTCTCTTTCTTTTCTTTCTTTCTTTCTTTCTTTCTTTCTTTCTTTCTTTCTTTCTTTCTTTCTTTCTTTCTTTCTTTCTTTCTTTCTTTCTTTCTTTCTTTCTTTCTTTCTTTCTTTCTTTCTTTCTTTCTTTCTTTCTCTCTTTCTCTCTTTCTTTCTCTCTCTCTTTCCTTTCTTTCTCTCTCTCTCTTTTCTCTCTCTCTTTTTCTCTTTCTTTCTTTCTTTCTTTCCTTCCTTCCTTCCTTTCTTTCTCTCTTTCTTTCTCTTTTTTTCTTTCTTTCTTTCCTTTCTTTCTCTCTTTCTTTCTTTCTTTCTTTCTTTCTTTCTCTCTTTCTCTTTCTTTCTTTTTCTTTCTCTCTTTTCTTTCTTTCTTTTTCTTTCTTTCTTCCTTCTTTCTTTCTCTCTTTCTTTCTCTCTCTCTTTCTTTCTCTCTTTCTCTTTCTCTCTTTTCTCTTTCTCTCTTTCTTTCTCT
>JAJIBD010015581.1:0-18591 GCA_021461705.1 Cryptotis parvus | reverse complement strand
TGGAGCAAGCAGGTGTCCTTGAACTCTACTTGCATAAGACAGGACATATGGAGATGTTACTGGTGCCTGCTTGAGCAAATCGATGATGAACAGGAACACAGTGACAGTGATATATATACTATACATATACTATATTTTATACAGTATGTCCTTATGGTAGGATATATATATGGTATATATATATATATGTCCTTTATGGTAGGATATATATATATAAATATATATATACAGTATGTCCTTTATGGTAGGATATATATATATTATATATTATATATATATATTATATATATACATTATATATATATTATATATATAATGCGGGGTGACCCTGCCAGGCCATCTCCTGACCAGCGAGAAAGGCCTCTGGATCTTCAGTGCTCAGGAGAGAGCTCTGAATTGGCATGCCGTAAAGAAATTACACAAAAGGCAGAGGGAAAAGAGAAAAAGAGACAGGAAAAGAGAAAAAAGAGACAGAACAAAACAGACAGGACAAACAGGACAACACAGAACAGTACAAAACAGGGGCAGATAGACAGGACAGACAGAGAGACAAGACAGCAGACAGGACAAAAGAGGACAGACAGAAACAGGACAGAAGAAGACAGACAGAACAGCACTTTATTGTAAACAGGTGGCTGCTTATATAGGAGCAGGGGTACAGCAGTCACAGGTCAGGCATGAGACAAGCATCAAGTTCATACATGGTAAAAGGGTTAAATGAATGTTTTACATAGCATACATAGTAAACTTCCGTACATTAAGAAAGCCTTGAGGTCAGAGATGCATTCTATTGTTATCTATAGTCATGGCAGATTTACGATAATGCCTGCCTGGCTGATAGTGGTCACCTCACTCTGTTGCTTATCTATAGTCATGGCATGATTTATGTTGGTGCCAGCCTGGCTGATAGTGGTCACCAGACAGGTACCCACTGGGGTCAGAAGACCATGGGAGATTAAAGATTTTACCCAGATGTAGCAGTTCCAAAATGAAGACTGTTAGGCCAAGGAGCTCTGCTCCCCACAGGATACCTATATATAAAATATATATTCTATATGATATAAGACCACTTGATCACTTGATATCCTGTTATTCATCGATTTGTTCGAGCAGGCACCAGTAATGTTTCCGTTTGACCCTATCATGTGCCAGTGTAGCCCAATGGCATCTGTTTGTTTTGGGGATATTAAGAGCCTCGTACTGTTTGTTTAGGGTCTTGATAAGGAAGTCTGACCATCTTGCAGGTGGGCGGCCACCTGATCTTTTGGCGTCCCATTGGATTCAATCAGTAATGGCTCTAGTCCAACAGTCATCACAAGATCACATTATATGACCAGCCCATCTGATTTTTGATGTCCTGGAAGATGAAACAGCATCCTTGATTTTAGAGTAGCAACGGAGGTCAGAGCTCCGGATTCCTTCTCACTTGAGTGAGACGTGATATTCCAAGCATAGCTCTTTCAATTCCTCTTTGGGAGACCCTAATGGTATTCTCATCCTGCTTTCATAGGGCCCAGGTCTCTGAGGCGTATGTTAATGCAGGGAGAATGATGGAGTCAAAAGAGATGTGCCCGAGCCAGAGTTTCTTTGTTTTTTTTTTGGCTATTGTTTCTATGTTTTTGAAGGCAGTCCATGCCTCTTTTTTCCTCCTGCAGCTCAGGTTTTGGGTCATTCATCATGTTGACTTCTCCTCCCTAGGTACACATAGCTGTTGAATTCAGAGATGTTTGTTCCATTGAGAGTGAATGGAGCCTCTGGAACTAGTTCATTTCATGAACATAGTTTTGTTGAGATTCAGCTGTAGACCTATCTTTCCACATTCTCAGTCAAAGTCAGCCAGCATTTTGTGCCACTTGGCTGATGTTTGGTGTTATTAGAACGATGTCATCAGTGAAGCATAGGTGGTGCCATTGCCAGCCATCTATCTTCACTCCCATTTCTTCCCATTCTAATTGTAGCATGATGTTTTCAAGGGTGGCACTGAAAAGTTTTGGTGAAGTGGTATCACCCTGCCAAACCCCTCTTTGACATCGATGATCACTTCCCTGTAGAATGGTGAGATCCTGGTGGTGAAACTGTAATATAGTTCATGAGGGATCTTTATATATTGGGTTTGATATAGGATATAGTATATAATATTCTTTAGGAATCTTCACGTGCTTCTTCAGTATTCAAATCCAATAGTTCAGTTTCAAAGATTTCACCATATGATAGTGAACCCTATCTGTGCAATTAGAGTGTTTTACTCAGTCAGGATTCAACAATGTTCACTTCTAAATTCTTTATTATTGCCATTTGTTTCATTTATGCACATCTTAGATGTAAACTTGAGACTTTAGAAAAATTTATTCATAAGTGCAAGTTTTTATAAATACAGTTTCTCCACCTCACTCTAGTTCACAAGTATGTTCTTTCTTGGCTGTCTGAGTAGAAATAGTTATGTCACCCTCTTCCTGCAGCTAGACCTCCTTTGTTCTACGATCAGAGTATTTATGACAATATTTTATGAATTGAGATAAAACCTGTGGTGTCTCTAGGGAGATTAGAAATTTAACAAACGGGTAATCAGAAAAAGGAGCCTGTCATAAGGTCGCATCTGAGAGAAAGATCTCTGTTAGAAGAAGTAAGAAACCACTTCTACCTAGAAAAGGCTGAATATAACAGTGTCCCAAGGTCGAGTGTGACAGCACAGGACACAGCTAAGAGATCGGAACAACTTCTAATAAGCAAAATAAATCACTGTATCACTGTCTTCCCGTTCATCATCGATTTGCTCTGAACGAGCACCATTAACATCTCCATATGTCCTATCTCATGCTGGTATAGCCCAAGGGGCACCTGCTTGATCCAGAAACATAAAGAGCCTCAAATCATTCCATCAGGTCAAATTGAGAAACAAAAAGCATTGATTCTCCCTCTCATTAGCAAAAGGGTTGTTCCTTACTGTATTCTGTGCAAATATCACTTTGTTTGCTTCCCTGTAGCCTCCAATAAAAGACTTGCCTCTGAGCTCAACAATCAATTCCTATCTCTAAAATCACTGGTGACAGGGAGATAGTAATTGTGGTGAGATAACCTTCCCATAGAGGCAGTCATAATGCCAAAGATATCTTCTTGGTTCAGGGAATAGAATCAAGAATAATATTTTCCTCCTTAGACTTTACTCTGCAACACAGAGTAAAAATATTCCTTTGTAGGACCTTCTACATCCCTACCTAAAAGAGCCTTTGAGATTCATCACATTTCTGGCACCTGAAAGACTGTCTTGATAGTCTTGACATGTTGTTTGTAGTGGGCGACTTTCATCTGTTGGCCAGGGGATAGATTATTAAAGGGGCTGGGTAGATTGGTAGACTAAAGAAGTAGTATCTAATCAAACTAAAGCACATTCTATCAACCGTGTAGAATAATATGATAATTGTATATTTTGTCTAGGGATTTTAGTTGTAATTTTTAATAAATGTAAGATGAAGTGTGCTTGTTTCATATTAACCGTATTGCTAATAGAGGCAGCCACTATGTGTACATGTCACAATTTGGGGGGAGTGATTCAGATAGGCAAAAAATACTTTAGGAAATAAATATCAAAACAGTATTTTAATTATATCTATATAGTTATTTTTATTTTATCTTATTTTTTAATTTATTAGTTAATATTTTATTATACCACCGTGAGATATATAATTACAAAGATGTTCATAAGATGTTCATATTTTGGTTTCAGTCATACAGTATTCCAGCACCCATCCCTCCAACAGAGCCCATTTCCCACAACCAATGTCCCCGATTCCCCCCCCCCATTGAGTTTTTTCATTTCATCTACCAAAATTTTTACTAGTGACACTTCTATTTGCATCGTGATTTCTGCTCTCATGTCCTCCTGTATTTTATTGGCTGTCCTTTCGGCCTTTTCTTTCATATCCACCTGTACTTTATTGGATGTTCTTTCCACTGTTTCTTTGAGCTCATTAAACATCCTCATCATTTCATTTCTAAATTCTTTTTTTTTTGCTTTTTTGGGTCTCACCCAGCAATGATCAGGGGTTTCTCCTTGCTCTGCAATCAGGAATTACTCCTGGTGGTGCTCAGGGGACCATATGGGATGCCGGGATAGAACCCCGGGCTGGCCTGGGCTGGCCATGTGCAAAGCAAACGTCCTACCTGCTGGACTATTGCTCCCGCCCTGAATTCTTTATAATAGAAATTTTATATGTGGGTATTCCAGGATTTGGTCCTCATCCAATCTGTGTGGTGGTCTCCCCAGGACTTATACCCCAGAATTGGAATATGCTCCATTTGTGTAGACGCATGCTCAATCTGAGTGCCTCCCCAAGATCAATACTCCCACCCCACTGATATGCCCATCCACTGTGTTCAGTAGCTCAGATGAGCAAAATATAGCAATGAGCCATATATATTTTTGATATATTTTATTATACAACCATGAGATAAACAATTACAAAAATGTTGTTGTTTGGGTTTCAGCCATACAATGTTCCAGCACCCATCCCTCCACTAGTGCCCATTTCCCACCATCAATGTCCGGATTGCCTCCCTCCTTCCCCTAGCCTGCCTCCATGGCATGCTATTTATCTCTTCTCTCTCTTACTCTTTCTCTCTCTCTCCCCAACCTCTCTCTCTCTCCCTCTCTTACACTTTGTGGATTGCAATACATATACTTAGAGGTCATCATGTGTATATTTTTGCCTGTATTCAATGTTAAGTTCTATGTGGTAATAGCACTTTAGACAATTATTGACACACTGTTCTCTTCTTTGTCTTACCTAACCTCTGCTCCCACACGTTTGTGGTAATTTCCACCTTCGACAAGATCTCCTGATCCATCTTTTGCCTGATCTTGGATCTTGGTACCATAATATGTATATATATATATATGATACCATAATATGTATATATAATATGTATATATATAATACATATTGTCATAACACTATGGACATAATACATATAGTCCATAACACTATGGACTCCCTAGGCCACCTCAGAGACTCAATTTTTGGGAAATTGAAGGAATGCACTTCATTGACAAATTAAGGATAATGCTACCCAGCAACACCTGGAAAGGGGTCAACCTCATGTCCTAAAAAACATAATATGTATATATATATATATATATATATATATATATATATTTATGATAGCATATATGCTGGAACACTGCATATATATATATATTGTGTGTGTGTGTGTGTGTATCTGTTTATGTCATGCAAATAAATGCAGTCATTCTATATCTGTCTCTCTCCTTCTGGCTCATTTCACTCAACATGATCCTTTCCATGTCCATCCATTTATAGGCAAATTTCATAACTTCATTTTTCCTAACAGCTGCATAGTATTCCATTGTGTAGATGTACCAAAGTTTCTTTATCCAGTCATCAACTCTCAGGAACTCTGGTTGTTTCCAGATTCTGGCTATTGTGAATAATGCTGCTATGAACATAAAAGTAGGGATGGTGTTTCTGTATGTGTTTTTGGCTTCCCAGGGTATATTCCCAGGAGTGGTATGGCTGGATCAAATGGGAGTTCAATTTCTAGTCTTTGGAGGAATGTCCATATAGTTTTCCAAAAAAGGCTGTACCAGTCAACATTCCCACCAACAATGAATGAGAGTCCCCCTTTCCCCGCATCCACGCCAGCATTTGTTGTACTTGCTCTTTTGGATATGTGCCAGTAACTGTTAGGAGCCATATATTAACACTATGGACTCCCCTAGGCCTCAGAGACTCAATTTTTTGGGGAAATTGAAGGAATGCACTTCATTGACAAATTAAGGATAAAGCTACCCAGCAATGCCTGGAAAGGGGTCAACCTCATGTCCTAAAAAACAGGGGACACTCCCATCTCTTCCACTCACCTCCTCCCCCACAAACAGAACCTCAAGAGTTTCGGTCAGTAGATACTCTACAAACCACTATGGTTGGGAGTGCTGGTTTGGATATACCCTGACCTGAGATCATTATGATACTACATGCTCAGTGCACTTATAAACGAAAATCTTGAATAAATGAGCCTGTCCCACCGTGTTGGCTTAATTATTGAGAGAAATGTTCTGAATCTAAAGGGAATTAAGGTGCATATTGGATTGATAGATCCTGACTCTCTTGGGGAAATAATCTTAGTGCTTTCAGTGCCAATTATTTAGACTTTTGAAATGGGAGAACACATTGCCCAATTGTTATTTCTTCCCATCTTTTATGCCTGGCTGTACCCATCACCCTAAGACTGGTGGTTTTGGCAGCACAAATCCCTATGCTAACCCCCCTGGTGGGTATGCTGCTAAACTTAAAAGCCAGCCAGACACTTATATCAGTCAAGGTCCAGGGAAAGGAATTCATAGGTAAGTTTGACTCATGGGCAGATTATTTCCATCATCCTCACCATATATTGGCCCCATAACTGGGCTGTGCAGGAGGTACCCTATGGTCTGAGTGGGGTAGGCAATCTGGTTCTTCTCTTATCTGATGGAATGTTAGACAGTTACCATGTATTGGAAGTGAGGGGAATGTAGCTACTTTCTGGCCCTATAGAGTTCCCATCCCCATAAATTTATGGGGTCAGGTGTGCAGGAACAGTGAGGGGGCAGGTACATCCTCCAAATCCCTCTCAGGCCCTTGTTCCAGAGACTTCTGGGGCTCCTTATTCAGAGTGCATGCCTTTTTACTTGGGCCTGCTGCAGTTAAGTGCCTGCCACCTCTCCACATTCAGTGGAAGTCCCATGAATCTTGTGTGAACACCGCAGTGACCCCCTCAATATCAAGAATATTTTTTCAAGAAGACCCTTTTATATTCTCTACCGTCATCCGCTCCTGCCCCTTTCCTGGTGCTCCATTGTATTGTATTGATGGCTCATCATCAGGAAAGGGTGAAATTGCTAGTCCTTCATCGACACAATGGTGTCTGCATATGACAAATCTGCCTGCAACAAGTGGAACTTGCCACTTTAATTTATTATCCCAGGTGTCTGGCCCATTAATGTGGTGAGGCATACGTGTTTGGTCTTTTCCTGGAATTGTCACTGCTTCTCTAAATTCCCATAAACCTGTGATTCAGGAACGTTGAATGTGCTCGTAGGACCCTCAAATCAAATCAGAAATAAGGGTATGCCCCAATGAACATCTTTGACATTATTCTCTTTAAATTTCTCAAATCTACCTCAAAGAGAATCTAGCACAGCTGCAGAAGAACATTTTCAAGAGATACAGGCTCAAAAACCAGTTAATTCACCTATTGGGTGAACATTGATGAATGGGTAGCAGGTATCCTCCTCATCCGAGGAAGAGGCTATGCTTATGTATCCACAGATGGCAGCCACACCAGGTAACTCTGGGTCCCATTCCGCCTCATCAAAACTCGGCCCTCCAAGTATCAGAAGATGTCTAGCTCTTTCTACATGAAGCCGCACAAAGGAATTACAAACTGCTGTCAAAACTTAATATACTTGGACCACTCTTGAATAGTAACCATCTTGTCTTGCAGCCCTTTGATGTATCAGCTAGAGATACACTCTTCCCTTTTATAAGAACCTATGAAAAAGAAACCTGAATGCTGTAGATTCCTATTACAGTGCTCAATACCAAAATGTTTCAGCAGTGAATGGAAAAAGGTTTTCTAACTTTTTTGCACAGATATATAGAAAGAAGGATATTGGATGCTGTAAACTCATTACAGCATAAACTCTGGGGAGTCCGATGTGGAAAATGGTGGCCCTCAAGGTGTGGGGGTTCCTCTGACTTCATGCGAGGCTCTGCTAGGGTGGGCGGGCCAGAGGTAGAACCTGCCATCCCTCCCGGGCACCTCGTGATCAGCTGGGCACAGGGAGAGCAAGTAGCAGCTCTGTCCCGTGTGTGTGTGTGAGTCTCTGGATTGGCATACCTAGACCAGGCTTGGATAAAACTGCTGCAGGGTGGGTCTGTGACAAGCCGGGCGGTGATTAGCTCTTCTCCTGGGTGGAGCTCTGAGGAGATGGGAGTCCGGATGTGATGTGGGGGTTCCTCTGGCTTCTTGCGAGGTTCTGCTGGGGTTCATCAATAAATGCTCGAGTTTTGACGTGACTACAGTAGTATCCCACTCACAAAGCAGAGCCTGGGCAAGCTACCCATGTTGTATTTGGTATGCCAAACACAAATAAGAATTATAGACCTCATTCCCATGACTTGATAGAATGGTATGAGGCTCTTTATGTTCCTGGAGCAGGCAGATGCCCTTGGATATCTCACATGTGACAGGACATATTGAAAAGTTACTGGTGCCCGCTTGAGTAAATCGATGATATACAGGAAGTCAACTGATCAAGTGATATATATGTAATATTATACATATATATACATACACACACATATATATATGGAAAACCAGCAGGACAGTTCTACTGTTCAAGAAGGGAGACATTCACATCATTGGCAACTCTCACCCCATCTGCCTGTTGTTCATCATCTATAAACTGTTCACTAGAGTCATCCTGAAAAGGATTGGCAGAACATTAGATGAAGAACAACCATGTGAGTAAGCTGACTTCCAAAAGGATTCAGCACAATCGACCACATCCACACGATAACCAAGTTCATTGAGGTTTATAGAGAGTTCAAGATGCCCCTCTGACTCACGTTCATTGATTTAAAGAAAGCCTTTGATTCTGTGGAGACTGAAGCGGTCATCAAAGCCCTAGCCAAACAGGGCATTCAAACCTAATACATAAAGATCCTTCGTGAGCTATATTACAGTTTCACCACCAGGATCTCACCATTCGACAAGGAATTGATCATTGATGTCAAAAGGGGGGTTCGGCGGGGGGTGATACCACTTCACCAAAACTCTTCAGCATCACCCTCAAAAAAATCATATGACAATTAGAATCTGAAGGAATGGAAGTGAAGATAGAAGGTAGGCCAACTACACCACCTCTGCTTCGCTGATGACATCATTCTAATAACACCAAACATCAGCCAAGAGGCACAAATGCTGGCTGACTTTGACTGAGAATGTGGAAATATAGGCCTCAGCAAATCTCAGCAAAACATGTTCATGAAAAATGAACTAGTTCCAGAGGCCCCATTCACTCTTAATGGAACAAACATCTCTGAATGCAGCAGCTATATGTACCTAGGTTGAGAAGTCAACATGATGAAGCACCTAAAACCTGAGTTGTGCAGGAGGAAAAAAAGCAGCATGGACTGCCTTCAAAAGCATCGAAGAAATAGCTAAAAAAGACAAAAAACCTCCAGGGCACATCTCTTTGACTCCACCATTCTCCCTGCATTAACATACGCCTCAGAGACCTGGGGCCTATGAAAGCAAAGGTGAGAATGCTATTTGTGTCTCCCAAAGAGGAATCAAAAGAGCCATGCTCGGAATATCACATCTCACTCAAGTGAGAGAAGGAATTTGGAGTTCCAGACCTCCGTCACTGTTCCAAAATCAGGGACACTGTCTTGTTTGCCAAAGCATCGAAAATCAGATGGGCTGAACATGTAATGCGATTTGGAGATGACCGCTGGACTAGAGTCGTTACTGACTGGATCCCATGGGATATCAAAAGGTCACGTGGCCGCCCATGTGGAGCAAATAGATGAATAACTGGATGTCAAGTGATCAATTGATCAAGTAGGGGATCCGTTGGTTTCCCCAACAGTATCAGGACATGAATTCCCTTTTTTTCCTTTTTGCTTCTAAGGCTGGAGTCAGTGGACAAACCACGACTTCAGCACAGTTCCAAAAGGCTTTTACTTATCACCAATAATTAAACTCTGCTACCACAATCCAAAGCTGGGGAACCTCCCAAACCTTTTAGCTTCTGTTTTACTAAAAGAGTCATTCTCACCTGCCTGAGGCAAATCATTATGACCTCTACCATGATCTTAGCAGAGCTAATCTAAATGGTGGATCCAATGTAGCCAGTGTGGTTTCCTCCTGATAAGTTTCTAATTGTCCCACTCTGGGACCCTGGGGGTTATGACAAATGGCCAAAGTGTCTGGCATAAATATCATAGTAGAAATTATGATGGCATCCCAAGAATTATTAAAATCAAACTGCCTTTTCAGTGCCTGCAACCGAAAATCCTTTTGTGATTTGAAAAAGAAGGACCTATTAATGCAGAAGGGCCTGGCCTAAGGGCAAATACAATGACTTTCAGTGCTCCTAGGCATGTCACCCAACACATGATATGCATCACATTTTACTTTTTGGGGTGAAAGTCACACTACCAGTAGTGTTTAGGGCTTACTCTTGGTTCTGTGTTCCGGGATCACTCTTGGCAGTGCCAAGATGTGTGTATGACTGGAATTTTTGTACTATTGCTCTGACCTCTACACCATACCTGTCTTACTACATTTCTTGATCAAATTTACCACATTACAACAATATTTTTAATCTGTTCTTTTATCATGAGCTATTTTCAGATCCTGTGTATTTTTAAAGCGCTACATTAACATAAATGTACACATATCTTTTCATGTTTTTTTCTATAGAGAGTGAATTGCCTGACATTTCCACCAATAGTGAATGAGGGTTCCTTTTTCATTACATCCTTACCAGAACTTTTTTGATTATCTTTATGTTTTTGATACACACGTAAATACATACACATACACACATGTACTACTCTCACTGATGTAAGGTAATATCTGTAATTTTGGTTTATATTTTTCTGATAATAAGGACAAGAAGCATTTTCATCATGTGCCTATTACCCACCTGGATGTTTTGTTTGAGGAATTATAGACCTACAAATACTTTCTCCCATCTCTATAGCCTTATTGATTCTGTTGTTGCAAAGGTTTTAGCCGTCGATTCTGTTGATGTTACTGGTGAGGTTGGATCCTCACCTAGTAGGGCAACCCACAATGAATTCCCTATGAGAATCTTTTGGGGGGGAATAGCTCACCACTCCTAGGTAGAAAAGGAATATTTCAAATAAGGGAAATTAGGGTGTGAACTCTGTGTCAGCCAACCAGGAAGGGTGTGAGAATGTATTAAACAGGGCATGTGCTTAAGTTAATCAGGCATATGTTGGGTGACATACCCTACTAAGCCTTAGGTTCCTGCTACATTTAGCTTATGCTAAACGGTGCTCCCTACCTTTAGTGAATCTCTGGATTAGACACAATGGAAGCTTGGGAAGAATTGGATTGATTTCATAACTTTATACAGCATAAATATTCTTATTATGTATATTATGGATTTGCTTGCCCCAGTTTTCCTAATCCTGCAGGTCCCTATGAGGGGACATACATGTAGATATTCCAAGAGTACTTGGCCATGTTGGATCAACCATAACGTAATCTGTTCATTTTATTCAGAGACATGCCAGTGCACCTCCGGGAAAACTGACATGTCTCTGTTTCTAAAAGGTAATGCCAAAGTGAATTATTCTTGATAGATTTTGAACCTTAGTGGGATCTAGAGTCTGGAATCAGCTGACTATATATTCATGGTAAGAAGTATTAATGCCATTCTGTACAAATTACATTCTGAACTGCTTTCTGGTTCAGAGATGCAGCCCCTCCCCACTCTGCTAGGGAGATTGCATCTCAGGAGTCAGCTCTGGCATTGTGAATCTTGAGCTAAAGGGCCCACCTGAAGATCTGCATTTCAATATGGTCATTTACCTGGTTTCCTCTTTAGATAGCCCAGACCACAATGGGCTGGACTGGAAGGTTTTGGCAGGCTTCTATCTATAAATTATACTAGGAAAAAGAAGAAAGGGCTTTTTGGCCAATTTGGCTCCTCTTTGCTCTCTGCCTCTCCCTCTCTGTTCTTTTCCCTATTGGTCCTTAGCATGTGGTATGGCCATCTTGGACTAGATTTTAAACCCACAAGTGGTTCTCGTCCAGGTAAGAACCCAAAGTCTGGGGATTTTCCTGTTACTGGGTTGTATACTGTGAGGGTAAAGCCTTTTAAAACTGTGCTGGACTACTGAGTTTTCATTCATTCCCTTCTGGCTTCATAGGTAGAAGGGAACTGTTTCCACATATCCCCTGGGGGACCCCAGTGACTCCCTGACAGACAGGGTGTGAAGGGATTAAAACAAGGGTATTGGGGTTTTGTTCAGCCCAAGTAGGATGTGAAAGGGATTGAAACAGGATGTGCTTGATGTGCTTAGTTATGTCTTCCTTTTTCTGTTTGTTAAACAAAATTGAGATGATTTCCAAAAAATTTGAGAAATGTTAGATATGTTTTTCTTCAGCAAGAGGTGGGAATTCCAGATCAGAGTTTATCTGCCAAGTCTTAGAAGTGACTGTTATTTTGCATAGGCACAGTAAGAGCTGAGATAAAACTTTTACCTACATTACCTAGATTTAAAGCAGGAACCTACATTACCTAGATTTAAAAGCAGGATGGTTTTCCCAGGAAACATTTGGTTATACATTTCAATTCTAGGCTTCAGGCCAGTCTTTACTTCGTGTAATGTCAGCAGGTCCTTCTACTGAGTATTGGGGGGAAATAAAGGTTTTGTTCACTCATCTTCTTTTTGTTAGTGTATGTCATTATAAGACATCATAATTGAGTTCTTGCTCTCTCAAGTCCCAAATTGTTGCCAGGGTAGCATGAAGTCTCTCCAGACTCCATGTCACCAGTGTGGCACAAGGTTTGCCCCAGTTCCATCCAAGGCCCTAAATGGAACTCATATTTTGTGGTGTATAGCCAATCTCAGAGCAATGCCACAAAGTACTATTGGGGCTCAGGTGTCTATGGCTAGGTTATAGTTCTCTATTCATTATTCATAGGTATAGTAACAACATTGTTTCCTAAGAAATACATAGATAAAAAATACACACATTCCCCTAATCTGCTATGAACAAGTCCACGGAAAGTTGGTCCTAGAGGTAATCAACAAGGTAATCTGTCAGTTGAGAATAGTCAGGGAGAAAATGGAAGTGTCAATGATTTCAGGTAGCTGCTGGGTTGAGTCCTTGAGGCAGAGCTCATTTGAAAAAAAGCCAGTCAATGTGGTTATTTCAGTCACAGATGACAGTTCACTGTGATGCATGAGGGAGGAATGAGAGCACAGCAGATATCCATGATGATGCATGAGGGGGATAGGAGCTTACTTGTGTAAACAAATGGCAGATCTCTTATTCCAGTAATATAAGACTGAGAGGGTACAAGGAGTACTTAGTTGCTGGAGTAGTGGTGCTAATAGGAAAAAATAATGAATCTGGGATGTTGAAAATGGCTAAGAAGGGAGTAGGTAGCTTAGATATAACACAAACATAAGAATTGACTACAAACATAAAGGTGGCCACCACACATACATATATGCACACATATAACCAGGTGATTAATCAATATACTACAGCTTTGTATATGACCCACCTAGGGTGGTAAATGGAATGGATCAAAGTGTTTGATTAATATAAAGCAACAAGTATGGTAGCAAAGAAATTTTATCTAATTCTAGGGAGCGGCAGTAGACTTGGCTGTAAAAGTGTCATTGGCTGATCACTTGGCATCCTGTTATTCATCAATTTGTTCGAGCAGGCACCAGAAATGTTTCCATTTGTTCCTGTCATTCATGTGCCAGTGTAGCCCAATGGCATCTGCTTGCTCCAGGAATCCGAAGAGCCTCAAACCATTCATTCAGGGCCTTGATGAAGATATCTGACCATCTTGTAGGTAGGCAGCCATGTGATCTTTTTGATGTCCCATGGGATCCAGTCAGTCATGGCTTTAGTCCAGCAGTCATCTCCATGTCGCATTACATGTGAGCCCATCTGATTTTCGAAGCCTTGGCAAACAAGACAGCATCCCTGATTCTCAGTCATCAATGGAGGTTGGAATTCTGGATTCCCTTCTCTCACTTGAGTGAGGCATGATATTCCAAGCATACCTCTTTTGATTCCTCTTTGGGAGACCCAAATAACGTTCTCATCCTGCTTTCATGCAGAGAGAACAGTGGAGTCCAAGAGATATGCCTGGGGCCAGAAGTTCTTTGTCTTTTTGGCTATTTCTTTGAGATGCTCCTCTCTTCCTCCTATGCAGCTCAGGTGCTAGGTCATTCGCCATGTTGAGTTTTCAACCTAGGTACACATAACTGCTACATTCAGAGATGTTTGTTCCATTGACAGTGAATGGAGCATCTGGAACTCATTCGTTTTCATGAACATAGGGAATTAAATCAATCAACGAACACCATTTACCTGATTTCTTTTGTGTAACAGTGTCAGGAGAATTCCACTCTGAAAATGAAGTTCAACATGTCCTATTTAATGTTTTTTTTCTCTACCAAATCTATCAGCGCCTTTAACTTTACATTGTTGATGGGTCACTACAGTGTCCAAAGTGAGGAGGGTTGGTGGGGCTTAACCACATCAACCCCAATTAAAAAGGGTTATAAATCTTCGTTTTGTTCAAGCAAATTGATGAATAACAGGATACCAAGTGATTAAGTGATAAATCTTTGTCAAGACCCTGAACAAACAGTTGGAGGCTCTTTATATTCCTGAAGCAACCAGATGCTATTGGGCTACACTGGCACATGATAGGTCAAATGGAAATGTTACTGGCACCCGCCGAGCAAATTGGGATGTCAAGTGATCAAGTGATCAAGAATAATATTATATAAAAAATTAAAAAATAAAAAGTAAGAGTGTAGCCTCTGAATTAGGGGTCAGAGAGGGGGATGGAGGAGGAATTGTGTACTGAACCCACCACTATTCATATAGATCTCCATCTCTTATATTCAAGGGAATGGGGGCTGCATAGGGCTAGAAGGTGGCTACATTCCCCTCAGTGCCAATGCATTTTAGCAGTCTAGCATTCTGTTTAAAGGTGGAAGAAGACAAAGTGCCCATTCCTTTCGGGCCATAAGGTATCTCCTGCAAGACCAATACCTGTCCAGTATTGGGAAGAGATGGTAGAAATATCTTGACCTTTGTCAAAAAATATGTTAAACTCCTTCCCATACATTTCAATGGCTATAAGTGGGCACTCTTTTGTAATATTAGAGGTAAAGGAACCAGGGGATCAGCAGAGGCTGCTAGAGGATTGATACTACCAAAACCTCCAATCCTAGGACAATTGGTGTGGATAAGATAATAAAAAGAAGTAATACCAATTGTACAACACCATCTCCCTTTTCAAAAGTCCACACAGTTGATACTTAAATAACAATTGTTATTACCCCAGTATAGTCAGAGTCTATCACCCTGACATGAATAGTGATTCCTTAATGGTCAGACTGCTTCTCCCTAGGAGCAAGACTACAGTGCCTGGCGGGATAGGCCCTTTTATTCCTGATTTTTATTTGTTCAGACATTAGGCCAGTACTACCAAAATGGCATTAGGGGTGAAAGGGTTGGCCACCCGATGGGGTGACTGACTGGGAGCCTCGGAATGCCACACCTATCAAGGAAAACTCTGAGAGACGGACCTATGCAAAAGCAAGGCTTTTATTCGAGCATGCTCAGGCTCATAGCATGACCACAAACAGTCAGCGGCTGAGAGCCCCTGAGCCCTTTTAGAGGGGATCTTTAAGAGATAATTCCTGCCACTCAGAGAAGCCCGCATAACCGTCCAATAGATTTAAAACATTACATCAAGGTCTGCACGCAGGCAGCCAATCACTTTGCAACAAGTTACCATCACCTACCAATCGGGTCACACTCAATACTTCTTTCTATATTTGGTGAGGCTAGGCACACGTGTGGGATTGCAGGTCAGCAATGGCTAGGTGCAGGAATGCAAATCAGGCCAGATAACAAGATGGTAGGGTGTCTCCCATCATCTGCCAGCTGGGAGACAGGAATTTGTTCTGGGCCTTTTGTTGTAGAGAGCAGAATGAAAGATGAAAGGGTTACTTAGGCTTAGGTCCTAAAATGGTAATTTTCCATGAGTAGGCCTGCCCTGGCTTGGGAGGGGGTTGATGCCTTCTTTCAAGGGCAAGGGATATCCAAGACAGAACTACATGTGCTAATTTGTTGCATGAATCTATTTGAAAAGGGAGACCCCAGAAAAACCAGACCATAAAGAGTTAACAGGGATACAATGAAAAGGAATGCTAACTGGGCCTTGCAAGACTTGTTAACCAGATACCTAAGGAGATGACTTGCAGTAAATTTCAAGTCTCTCCTAATTTCTCAAGTTGATAAGGATTGTCAACCAGATACCTAGGAAGACTTCAAAGATATCTCTGTGCAAACACTCTAAATATCAGTGTGACATCTTGGGCATTCCTGCAGTGAATCACAAGTCTCTCCCAATCTCCAGAGTTTGCTATGTTGCAAAAGTTCTTTGTCTTAAGAGTGCTATAAAAACTGTGCTGTATCTCAGTTTGGGGCTCTTAGCCTCTAGCCTGCCATTGATTATGCTGAGAGCCCCAGCATGCTTGGAAAATAAAACCCTTGCTTTTGCATAGGTCTGGTCTCTCAGAGTTTTCCTTGACAGGTGCGGTGTTCCGAGGCTCCCAGTTGGTCACCCCATTGGGTGGCCAACCCTTTCATATTGATTGCAACTCTGTTGGTCCAGATTGGCATGGTGCAGTTAGGATTGTTCTTTGATTCTTTGAGGCCTAGGGTTGGCTACTTGCCCAGTTTCCCAAAAAAAGATTACTGGGTGGCTATCTCAAGAGAGCAGGACCAGGAGGAGTCATGCAGTTGATGCAGGTGGGCCTAACAGGTAACTTATGTGAGGCTGGAAGGGGAGAGAGATGGTCGCTTCTCCCCCAGCCACCTCTGCCTGCCGGGACCCGCTTGGCAGGCTAAGGACTGATAGTCTGCGATGAGTCCCTGCATGGCGTGGGCCTGAGCCCCACCAGTCCCACGAGGTGGCCGTCAAGCCACACCTGCCTGATATTCGCTTGATCTCTAGGCATGCGAGTTGATCCCACCACCCGAGATTTCTCGGGAGCCATGGACTCAGGCTGGAGCGAGGAATTGCTCTTTGCAGGAAAGGAAAGTCAGCCTAGGCCTTACCCAGGGTTGCCTCAGGGTTCTTGTCTTCCTCGCAGAAAAATAATTTTCAGGAGTCAACAAGCAGTGAAATTTTACAGATTTTATTAAGGAGGGTTTAGGAAAGGGAAGGGTGAAGGAAAGTAAGAGAGAAACTACACATCTCAAGAGGGAGAAGGGCAACACACGCAGCTCAGGCACCCCATGTGCTCAGCCACATGGGCTCAGGCAGCATGTGTGTCCATGCAGCATGTGCGCTCAATCCATTCATCAGGACGGCTTTTATAGATTCCTCCCAAGATACTCCCATATGGGGCTTCAACCTAGGTTGCTAGGGCCATTGCCAAGGGAGTAGACTTTGGGAGTGGTCTTCTTTGACTGGAATGCTTTGGAGTCTTCTTCAAGCTGGGTCCTGGGCAGGGTCCTGGGTCAGAAGGCTGATTCATTTCCCTCAGGAGATTTAATTAGCTAAAGTCATTATAAGGGCCTGTGGCCTATGGGCTTCACACATTCCCCTTTGGCTCTCCCCTTCCTCGGGGTCTATTGTTGATAGTGGTCTTATCAAGTCTTGTTTTTTTTCAACCAGGTGTTACCTGAATAGATGAAGGACCAGTTTTTTTTTTCTTCTTCAGGAATTTTTATTGCCATGTGGCACCCCCTGTGTGCCTGCCTACAACACACAGTCTCTGTGGAAATGCACCAATTTGCCACAATTAAGCATCTACTCTGGGTAAATGTATAATTCTGTGGCCTGTGTCTGACCTCACAGATTCTCTGTATAGTATTACCCAATGAGCAGAAATCTCTTGCTCAATGGTTTATCCTCTGCTGCACCTTGGACAAGATCCGGTAGTACTCTTGAAAGGGTGGGGTTGTGAGGGGCTCTGTATCTCCTGTAGAGATAGTCTGATCTACTCCAATTCTCCTGAGCTTGCCTCTGTAGTACATAGGCCTCTAAAGCATGTGCTTGTGCCTGTTGTTTAATTGAACCAATGTTCCAACATGCTTTTAAATACCCCCATGATATCTTTGTTCTCTCTGATAAGGTACAGCATCACCTGACAATCTTCACTGGCATTCTCAAAAGCAAATTGTCTTAATAGATGTTGCTGAGTTTCTTTATCCTTAACCTGTCTCTGAATTGCATCCATTAACTTCCCCAGGTATTCCACATATGGCTTGGTAATTACCTGAAAAATATTTTTCTAGCTTCCTTTGAATTCAGCATCAGCATCAATCTTTTCCCATGCTCACAGTGCTGCTTCACAAACATGAGCTAAAACAGCAGGAGGCAAGGTAGCTTGCTTTCTTTTATCCTGCCACTCTCCTTCACCTATCAGCATCTCATTGTGTTAGGGGCATGCCCTAGTTAACTCTGGGTTAGGCCTTTTATGCTAATCAGGTCACTCTTGTGCAAATCACAATAGGACATTGGGGGCAGGAATGGATAAGTCAGTTTGATTTTAATAACTCTTGGGATACCATTGTAATTTCTTCTTTGATTTCTATGCCAGCTAGTTTGGGCATTTTTCTCATAACCTCCATGGGTCCTTCTCATGGGAATAGAAATATGCCAGGAAAAAACAGCCTGGCTGCGTTGGAACCTCTGTTAAGAAATTAAGATCTAGGAAGGAGCCATGCTAACTTGCCTCCAGGCAAGCGAACTTGACTCTGTAAAACTAA
>JAJIBD010015579.1:0-19202 GCA_021461705.1 Cryptotis parvus | reverse complement strand
TCAATCCAGGAGATCTGAATGTTACCTATAATAGTAAATACACAAGTGAACAGGGCTCATTTCAGAGCTATCAGATTTGACTTGCATATTGCAGCGATTAAAGTACATCAAAGAGAGATGAGGCACTGGGCAGAAATCTAATCACAATTTCAGCTTTATAACTGCATGAGTTTGAAAGTTGGAGGCGAGATAAACTGGGGCGGAAATCTAATCACAATTTCAGAGTGCCAACTTGCATGAGTTTAAAACTTCAAGAAGAGATAAACTGGGGGTGAGTGAGGGGGAGAATGGGGTAAAGCTAGTACAAAAAAAACCTGTTTTAGGGGTGGGAGTCATAGTACAGAGTGGAGGGCATTTGCCTTGCACACAGCAATCCGAGGTTCAATCTCTGACATCCCATATGGTCCCGTGAGCACTGCCAGGAGCAATCCCTCCCTGAGCACCACTAGTGTGGCCCAGAAAGGGAGGGGAACATTTGTTTTAAAAACAAAAGAATGACCACAGAGACTGGCACACATCCAAAACAGTAAGAACAACCAGTGCTGGCGGATGGGGGGGGGGGAAAAGGGACTCTCATCCACTGCTGGTGGGAGTGCTGATTGGTCCAGTCCTTTTGGAAAACAATATGGACATTCCTCCGAAAACTAGATATTGAGCTCCCATTTGATCCACCAATACCACTCCTGGGAATACACCCTGGAGTCTCAAAAACACATAGCAGTAACACTATCTGTACTTCTTTATTCATCGCAGCTTATTCACAATAGCTAGAATCTGGAAACAACCTAAGTGCCCGAGAACAGAGGACTGTCTAAAGAAACTTTGGTACTTCTACACAATGGAATACTATGCAGCTGTCAAAAAAGAAGTTATTACAAAATTTACCTGCAAATAGCTGGACATGGAGACTATCATGCTGAGTGAAATTAGTCAGAAGGGAAAGGACAGATATAGAATGACTGCATTCATTAATGGGATATAAATAGATACCAGTGTTTTACTAAGCGTGGGAAATGGTAACGCCAGACTAGAATGGTAACGTTCTAGTATATATTCATCTAGTATATATTCATTGTGTATATACACCATTGAATATACACAATGAGATTTACATAATAAACCCTAAATGTCTGCAGGGCTAGCCACAAAGTGTAAAAGAAGAGGGAGAGAGATGCAGAGACAGAGACAGAAAGAGACAGAGAGAGAGAGAAAGAGAGGAAAAGAAGGGGTACCTGCTATACAGGCAGCCTGGGGTGGGCAGGAGGGAGTATGGTAACAATGGTGGTGGGAATGGGGCACTGGTGGAGGGATGGGCGCTGGAATACTGTATTACCAAGAACCAATTATGAACACCTTTGCTTTTTGGGTCACACCAGGCAATGCTCAGGGGTTTCTCCTGCCTCTGCACTCAGGAATTACTCCTGGCGGTGCTCGGGGACCATATGGGATGCCGGGATCGAACCCGGTCGGCACAGGCCGACCCGTGCAAAGGCAAACGCCCTACCCGCTGGGCCATCGCCCGCCCCAATTATGAACACCTTTGTAACTGTATGCCTCACAGTGGCACAACAAAAAATTAAAAAAAAAAAAAAAAAAAAAAAAGAATCTTGCTGGGGCCAGTGTGATAGTACAGCACAAAAGGTATTTGCTTGCAAGAGTAACCCCTCAGCATTGTCTGCTGTGACCCAAAAAGCCAAAAAGGAAACAAAACAAAAGTTCTTTCAGAATTAAATTCTGGGGGCGGAGCGATAGCCCAGCGGGTAGGGTGTTTGCCTTGCACGCGGCAGGCCTGTGCCGGCCAGGGTTCGATCCCCGGCATCCCATATGGTCCCCCGAGCACCGCCAGGAGTAATTCCTGAGTGCAGAGCCAGGAGTAACCCCTGAGCATCGCGGGTGTGACCCAAAAAGAAAAAAAAGAAAAAAGAATTAAATTCTGGACTCAAGACTGTAAAGATCACTAACAAAACTCAGAGTCATTTAGGTTCAAATATACAACTCTTGGGGACTAGAGCAATAGTACAGCGGGTAGGGTGTTTGCCTTGCACGTGGCTGACACGGGCTCAATACCTGGTATACCATATGGTCCCCTGAGCACTGCCAGGAGTGATTTTTAGGTGCAGAGCCAGGAATAATCCCTGAGCATTGCTAGTGTGACCAAAAAATTGCAAAAAAGAAAAAAAAGAAACTCTTTCCGAACAGAGGGATAGTAGAGTGTTTAGATACTTGCCTTGCATGCAGCCAGATCTGGGTAGCCCAGGATCCCACATCCCCACCCCATCCCACCCCCAGCACCATCAGGAGGAATTCCAGAGTGCACAGCCAGAAGTAAGGTACCTCTGAGTGTGGCCCCAAAACAAAGCCAAACCAAAAATAAAATAAAACAACTCTTTTCAAGAGACACAGTTTTTAAGAACACATCAAGGAGGAAAGGGCTTTTACGACAGGTGGGCAAGAAATGAATCAATGCAGCAAGAAACATAAAACACAAGTAGGAAGGAGAAAAAGGTGCACTTGACAAAACCATCTTCACTGACAGAAACACACACAGCGAAGGCTAAACAGACAGAAAGAGGGGGACAGGGCAGCCCCCTGAGGAGGGCTGAGGCCAGTGGGAGGGAAGCTGGAGGGGTCAGAAGGTCAGACTGGGACTCTCCTATATGACTCTCCCACCACTCTGCGTTCAAAGGCACAAAACACAGGACATTTTTTAAGTAAGGATCACTATAACTTACCAATTAAAAAGAAATTTAAGTCCTACTAAATATTTTCAGTGGCTAGAAATACTTAAAAACGACTTCTTCCTACTCCGTGAGGGGCCAAACAGACTCATCATTACTGTCAGTATTTCCTTCACAAGGAAACAGAGAGAGACTACTTGCTCAATGTCACACAGCTAATTTTTTTTTGCATTAAAATGGGAAAAAATAGAGTATTTTTACTTCACTTCAGCTAACCAATTTAAGTTTAACTACAGTGCTTAAAAACTCAACAATATGAGAAATAACAATGTTAAGTTTTTGAATGAAATGAACCTTGAAATTCAACTATATTTCTGTATCTATATTTAAATCTAAAAAAGCAGAACTTGTAGTCATTTGACGCTCAGCAGAATGGGGTAACTTTCCAAAACGTAGCTGCTTTTACCTGCTTCACTAAAATTCTTAGCCTTTAAAGCTTTTCACTTATAAAACCTCAGATACCTGCTTATTTTAAAAAATACAGAAAGGCATAAAGAGGAAGATAATAAATGTTATCTAAAATAGTGATAATAGGGGCCGGAGCGATAGCCCAGCGGATAGGGCGTTTGCCTTGCAGCGGCAGGCTCTGCCGGCCCGGGTTCGATCCCCCGGCATCCCATATGGTCCCCGAGCACCGCCAGGAGTCATTCCTGAGTGCAGAGCCAGGAGTAACCCCCTGAGCATTGCCGGGTGTGACCCAAAAAAGCAAAAAAATAAATAAATAAATAAAAAATAAAATAGTGATAATAAAATGACAGTTCCTTTTATTCTGGATTATATATAATCATTTTATTTTTTTCTGGATTATATATAATTATTTTAGTAGTATTAGTTATATAGAAACCACACTTTGTATCTAATATTCATACTGAATAATGAAATAAAGGGACCAAAGAGCTAGAACAGAGCAACATGCGTGCCTTGCATGCAGCCGATCTGGAGTTCAATCCTTAGCACTACATGTGGTCCCCTGAGCATCACCATGAATGATTCTCAACACAGGGCCAGGGATAAGTCTGAGGCACTGCTGGGTGTGGCCCCAAACAAATTAAAAAAAATAAAACAAAGCTGTTTTAACCATCCTTCAATCAATTTTTTTTTTTTTGCTTTTAGGGTCACACCCGGCAACGCTCAGGGGTTACTAGTGGCTCTGCACTCAGGAATTACTCCTGGAGGTGCTCGGGGGGACCATATGGGATGCCGAGATCGAACCCGGGTCAGCCACGTTCAAGGCAAACACCTTCCCATTGTGCTATGGTTCCACCCCCGAATAGTTTAAAAATGGATACAAACTATGGCTGGAGCACAGCAGGCAGGGTGTTTGCCTTTTACTGTCAACCCAGGTTTGACCCCCAGCACCTCCTATGGTCCCCAGGAGTGATCCCCTAAGCACAGTGTCAGGAGTAAGCACTGAGCACCACTGGGTGTGACCCAAAACAAACAACAAAAAGACTACAAACTAGTCTGTTGAAATACCTGAACATTTACTAAACATTCTTATTCAGTCTAGGTTTTTGCTATTATACAAAAAATCTTCAAAGAGAAGAGTTTAAATCATTTGTTAAAATAAGACAGGCACTACTAAAAATGTACCGTCAGAATAGTTTTTATAAACCCTAATCAAGACTGTCATTCTGCCCTCCCCCAAAAAAAAAAATTGAACAGGCAAGAGGGGGAGCTTGGGACCACACCCAGTTATGCTCAGGGCTTACTTGACTCTGTGCTCAGAAATCCTCCCAGGGCTTGGCGACCATATGGGGTGCCAGGGATCAAACCCGGCTTGACCGTGTGCAGGGCAAGCACCCTCCCAGCTATACCATCTCTGCCCCAGGACTGTTCAATTTAACCTAATCAACCAACTTAAACACAGCTGCCCTCCATCCCGATCTGGTTTCACTTACTTTGACTAACAAGTAAGTCTGGCCTCTGAAACAGACATTCCCTCTGATTTGAATCTTGGAAATGAACTGTCCTCAGTCTAAACTTACTTTCCTTGGTCAGCAGTAAAGGCTGGCATAGTAATTACAGCTTGCTTTCCATGGATTAATAGCACTCCATGATAGAGGGCTATTAAAAAGTTCCTCAGAGCACAAAGATAGCAGTATACTAAACCCCCAAATATTACAAGAATGAGACTTAACCTTGCATATTAATGTTATTTCATGCTCATGCTGAAGCCATCTAAATCATCTCTGACCACTCAGACCAAAGGAGAAGCATATTTCTGTCTCTGTGACCTACTCACCAAAGGCACTGAAGAGCTGGTAGAGATCACTGGTTTTCCACTCTTTGGGGAAGGTCACGTGGAGAACATGATCGCGTTTAGGCTGCACTAGAAGACAAATTGTTGATGAAAGGTTGATAGTGGAACGGGAACAATGCACCAAATATTCTCAGGTGAAAGGAAACAAGCTAACTTGGGGAACGGTCATGAATGCTTCCTGTTTACCCAACAGCTCCTGGAAGTCTTCTTAGGATGGGTGGTCACTGTGGTTCTGATTCTTACCGAAATCACAACAGCAACCTTTTCTCTCAGATAGACGCCATCAATTATTTAAAGGACGGGAAAGCCTGGTCCATTCAAGAGGTTTCACAAACATTTCATTTTCTCCTTTCAATTTAGCTGCCCACATGTCTGTTTTCTCAAAAATAACACACCATCCAAACCATCCAAATTAAATGGGCTGCTTGTGCTTCAGTAGAGGCAGGCCTGAGTCACAATCCTGTGTTCTACTCCTGAGCTGCCACTTAACTGTGCCATTCTGAGCAGGAGTCCCGACCACTCTGACTGCGCTTGGCTATAAACCCAATGACTATATTTAGCTGGCAGTGTCCTTGGGAAAACGACAGGTTCACATGGGGATCTGGTACAGCGAGCAATAAACTGTGTCCTCAAGCTCCCCTTGCAAGGATGGTTCCCACCCACCGCTACCTCCAGATGGCTTGGACTAAGGCAAGCAAACCAAGACAAGGAAAGAACAATGAAAAAGATATGTGTGAAGTGAATAAAAGCAGGTCCTTAAGCAGAAGCAATAGCAACCTTTTGCCAAGGTCATTACTAGCCTTCTGAGGTGTTTTAAACGAAAAAAAAAAAAAAAACCCTACTAATATCAAACATATATGTTCAAACAGCTGGAAAATCAAGAACTTACCGAAGTTACTACATTGCTAGGACATCTTAAAAATCTATTATGGGGTCTGGAGTCATAGTACAGTAGGGAGGCCCCTTGCCTTGCATTCTGCTTAGATCCCTTGCACACCATAGAGTCTCCCCAAGCACCACCAGGAACGACTCCTCAGTACAGAGCCAAGAGTAAGACCTGAGCACCACTGGTTGTGGCCCAAAAACAAATCAAAATGAAAATTTTTGTGGGGGTCACACCCGGAAATGTTCAGGGGTTAATTCTGGTTCTGAACTCAGGAATTACTCCTGGTGGTGCTCAGGGGACCCTATGGGATGCTGGGGATTAAACTTGAGCGAGCCACGTGTAAAGCAAACGCCCTCCCCACTGTGTTATCACTCTGACCCCAAAACAAGAAACAAACAATCTATTATGTATCATCAATTTAAGTATCTGATATAAATTAAGAGTTCTGAGTAAAAAGAAATAAGAGAAGGTAGGGGGTATTTTTTTAATTCAATTATGCATCAACTGGAAAATATAAGTAAAGAGCTGAGTTCACAAGAGGCCCAAGGGTAACATTAACTTAAGCAGATCAACCACAGAATCACTGCCCATTTTTAAGTGAACAAAACTCCTTCTTCAATATTTTTCCCATTAGCCCTTCCAGACCACTCACTTCAATGTGCAGACGCAATAAGAAAATTAAAATTCACTTACAGTCTGGTCCTTCCAAGTTTAGGTAGGGGATATCCATGACTCTCATAAGAAATAACCTAACAAAAAAAAACAGTAATGAACTCATTTCCTTTTTAAAAAACCAACAACAAAAGCATCTATTAAATTTCTTTTTTTTTTTTTTGTTTTTTTTTTGGGGTCACACCTGGCAACACTCAGGGGTTACTCCTGGCTTTTCGCTCAGGAATTACTCTTGGCAGTGCTCAGGGGGACCATATGGGATGCCGGGATCAAACCCTGGTCAGCCGCGTGCAAGGCAAACGCCCTACTGCTGTGCTATTGCTCCGGCCCCAACATCTATTAAATTTCTTAGAAGCTTCTTGATTGTATTAACCTAGTTCTAAAGTCATTTTTTTTTTTTTGCTTTTTTGGGTCACACCCGGCAATGCTCAGGGGTTTCTCCTGGCTCTGCACTCAGGAATTACTCCTGGCAGTGCTCGGGGGACCATATGGGATGCCAGGGATCAAACCCAGGCCGGCACAGGCCGGCTGCGTGCAAAGGCAAACGCCCTACCCGCTGGGCTATCGCTACGGCCCCTATTTTTTTTTTTTTATTATACCACCTTGAGAACAACATTACAAAGATGTTCATAATTGGGTCTCAGTCATATATTGTTCCAGCTCCCATCCCTTCACCAGTGTCCCATTCCCACCACCAATGTCCCCACATTCCCCCTCTCCCAGCTCCAGAGCAGGCATTTCTTCCTTCGCTCCCTTTCTCTCTGTCTCTCCGTCTCTCCTTCATCTTCCTAATCCTTATTATACTATGTGAGATATACAATTACAAGGATGTTCATTCCAGAATCCATCCCTCCACCAGTGCCAATTCCCACCACCCAACTCCCAAACACACCCACCCAAACCCTGCCTGCCCCCATTGCAGGCGCATTTTACTTCTCTATCTCTTTGTCTATGTCCCTGTATTTCCCAATCTCTCTTCTATTACACTTTATGGCTTGTCCTATGGATACTAATAATGTATGATGTATCTATCTGATTATTTAATAGTGAGTTCTAGTGTGACATCATAATTCCTAATTCCCCATAACCTCTCCAGTTTGATGCAAATAGAATGATCGTTGAAGTGTACAAGTGAGAAAGATCCTGAAAGGACCTGGTGCAAAATACATTGAGTCTAAGATTAAACCGCGGCTGTGGAGCTGCCGTGCACCTGCGCAGCCATGGATCTGGAGTCTCTGTCTTGTGGCGGTTGGCTGTGGTGGCTGGAGCTCAGGATCACACCCACTGAGCTCGGAGGTTGGGGACTGAGTGGAGGCCCTCAATCCTTGCTCTGAGTCCAGCAGGCTCGGCCGCCTGCATGGCGAGCAGGCCCTAGGAGCTATGTAGGACACAGCCAGGCGGTGGCCAAGCCTAAAGTCATTTTAAAAGGCTGTATAATTCACTTGCAAGATTTTTTTTTTTTTCTTTTTTGGGTCACACCTGAGTGGCTCTGCACTCAGAAATTACTCCTGGCAGTGCTCGGGGGAGTATAGGATGCTGGGGATCGATCCCAGGTTGGCTGTGTACAAGGCAAACGCCCTACCTGCTGGGCTATCACTCCAGTTCCTCACTTGCAAAAACCTCGCTTGCAAGGTTTTTCCCTAACAAAATAGTTGTAATAGGAGAACAAAAACCTACAACAGTTCCCAGCACTCAGTCACTGCTAAATAAATAAAATTAGGGGCGGAGCGATAGCCCAGTGAGTAGGGCATTTGCCTTGCACGAGCCATGCCGGCCCGGGTTCGATCCCCGGCATCCCATATGGTCCCTCGAGCACAGCCAGGAGTGATTCCTGAGTGCAGAGCCAGAAGTAACCCCTGAGCATCGCCGGTGTGACCCAAAAAGCAAAAATAAATGAATGAATGAATGAATGAATCAATAAAATTAGCAATCAACTAGTCAAAAGAAAGCTGTCTGCAGGGCCGGAGAGATGACACAGCGAGTAGGGCATTTGCCTTGCATACAGCCGACCTGGGTTCGTATCCCCGGCATCCCATATGGTCCCGTGAGCACCGCCAGGAGTAATTCCAGAGCAAAGAGCCAGGAGCAACCCCTGAGCCGGTGCGACCCAAAAATAAAAAAAAAAAGCTATCTGCATGCCACCTTATTGGTCCAGAGAACAGAACATAAACCTGAAGTGCTAAATGTCTTGCTGAGTCAGGAGCAACCATGCCCACAAATTGTACAAGTGACTGGTGTTTTCTGAGCTGAGGATAGTTTCTTTTCTTTTTTTTCTGAAGTACAGTCATTGGACAAATAGTTACCTTAGTGGGTGAACTGCACTGTCTGAAATCAATGAGTAAATGTGCTATGATTTCTAGGGCAGTTCATGTTCTGAACTGTGAAAAAAGTGACCGTCTCTAGAGCACGTGCGATTCACCAGAGCCGTCTGACAGAGCAGTCCCATAAGCAGGTCTCTGTGACAAAACCAGCTCCCTGCCATCACCCATCACATCCCACAGGCCCACAATGGACACAAAAGCTGAGTGTACTCACTGCAACGCCATCTGATTTAGCTTCCAGATGACAAAGTATCGGACATTTTCCTTGTTTGTAAGATATTTTTTAGTGAGGCTTTTTTGTTTTTTAAGATAATGATATACTGTGTGTGCCTGGTAGTCTACATTATTCAGCAAATTGTAAAGGCAATCCAAGTATCCAACAAGCAATTAGTTTGGCTTCACTGATCCGCAATTAAGATGCATTATTACCAGGCATTCAAAAGTCAAGCAAGACATGATCTAGTTTACAAATGGAACCACCAGGAAAAGTAACACAGTTCCACTAATGCCAGAAAAAACAAAGTCAAGGAGGATTCTGTGGTTTGAGAACTTGCTGCCCGGACTAAAATTTAATAAACCAAATCCGATGGCGAAGAAGCTAAATTTATTTTTAGTTCACTAACTTAGGTTGAAGGGCATTATTCTGATCTGGTGGCCAGTTTACCAAATTTAAACCATTACTACCTACTAAGCCAGAGACAATGAAGACCAAGCACACAGTAGGTTCTCCTATGATAGTGACTGTTATTACTCTTGCCAATCAGAACCTGGAAATTATTGTGTTAGAAGGCTCAATATTTATATGCTTCATATAATTCCCAATTCTTCACTTAGCAAACACAAAAATAATCCCCAAAACCTACAACCCGAAGTTAAAAAAAAAAAAAAAGCTTTAATAGAACATATCAAGTACCACTGGAATAATTTAAGATATTTAGGGGTTTTGGAAAACTGAGCTCTGTTTTAAAAAAATGTTTACTATACTTTTTAAAACTTAAAAAAAAAAAGCCATGGAAGAAAAAAAGTAAAAGAAAATAAAGAACTGAGAGAGCTGGGGCAATTCTGGAGCCTTCTCTAGGGAAAGCCGCACCAGAGCAGCTGGAGACACTTCTTGCACCCACTGCACGCCGCAGTTTGGGGGAGAGGAAGAAAAACAAAGTCACAGAAGTGAGTCTGTGCTTGTTTTATTTCGCTTTTAAAGGTTTTATTTCTAAAACCAGGTCACCAAGCAGCCAAAAAGCACACAGAAAAAATGTATCTGTACCAAATTATCACTAGGCAAATGTTTAATAGCGTCTTTTTGACAAACAATATACTGGCGATTTATTCTCTAATACTTAAACTGGATCTTTAAAAATGTCCTCACTGTTTAAAATAAAACTGTGTCAGCAAAGACACTCAGATTTTTAGGGTCCACCCTGCCTGCCTTGTTTGCTTACTCTATTACCTAAATAAAAAGACTGTTGCAAATGAATTATTAATAGCCTCCCGCTCTTCCCCGTGTCTCCAGCTCGGGGCTGCACTTCAGAGAGATCAGTGGCGCCCAAACCCTGAAGCACACAGAAACCAGCTCTGTGTGACTCGGCACGCCGCGCCTCTGGAGGAGGGCATGCGGCTGGAAGATGCTCTAAATCTGGAGCAGAGCGTCCCCGACACCATAGTCAACGCTCCCAATGGTCCACCCCTCATGCCAGGTGGCCGGCAAACCTTCTCTGCCCTGTCCCGTCGCTACCCTCCTGAACTGAAGAACATTGTTTGCTGTTTGAACACTGCACAAACTGGCTCCCACAATGATTCCCTGGGGCTACCAGATGCAATCCTTCACAGCTGGGTCCTCTTGACACCTGAGGGCCAACACCAGGGAAGTGGAAATGCTGGATGCTCCTTCCCGGGGCAGTGTATGCAGAACCCCTCTTCCTGCTGGTCTTTTGGCTGGGAATACCCCCAGACACTTGGGCCAAGGCTGGTGCAAGGCCAGGTTTCTCGTTCAGTGAAGACTCTGGCTGCCTGCAATCTGGTAAAGCCACTCCACTCCACCTTGCCCGACTGCCGACAGCTTCCCATCACCAGGCACTGCTGGAATGAGGGTTTGGGGACCAACATTTTGGATTTTTTTTTTTTTTTTTTGCTTATTTGGTCACACAGGCAATGCTCAGGGGTTACTCTGAGCATCCAAGAGTCCAGGGGTATTCACTGAAGAAATGAAATGAGCTTTCTCTTGCCCATAACAGCCCACAGCCCAATTAACTCCAGAAGTCCAGGGCCTGCAGGTGACAGAACTCAGAGGACAAGAGTAGGTACAAGACTTACTGTTATTAATGACAGCTCTGCCACCGACTAGACAGATAATAATAACCTGTACCAACTCCTCAAAAAACAGTATGACTGACTGATCTGCTGGCCCTAAACACCTCGGCTTAGGAAAACACAAAACTATTAAAACAAATACCACAGCCCAGAAAGCAATGACAGAAAGCAATGACAAAAGACTTGTCCTCCTCCCTGAAACCCGAGGGCCCACTATGGCAAGCAGCACGGTTCTTTACAGGAGAGGGCCGGAGGGCAAGCCATGCTGACAGTTCGTGTTCTCTCCGGAAAGAGGTGAAAGGGCTCTTCGCTCATCTGGCAAAAGCTCAAGCTGGTGTGTGGCCCAGGCACAAACGAACCCCTCCAGCATTACAAAAGGACGCGCCAGCCGATAAGGCAGCACTGAGGGACGGCTATCAAAGAACAGAGCTACACTAACCATGCACCTGAAACCTTATCAAAACTCTCCCTCCTCGCCCTGTTTCTGGCCTTCTCTGGCAACTAGAGAATGCAGTTTCCACAAGTACACAAAGTTCCCAGGCGATGATCTAGTTTTCCCGAATGTTGGTTTATTCCCTAGGTGCCCAATGAATACCAATGGACTGTAAAACAGTATTGACCAACTAGGTTTATGCTGTTGGCTTGCAAACAAAAAAAAAAACACAAAGTTGGGGCTGGAGCAACAGTACAGTGGAGAGGGCTTGTCTTACACATGGCTGACCCAGATTTGATCCCCAGCATCCCATATGGTCCCCCGAGCACAGTCAGAGTATTGCCGGGTGTGACCCAAAAAAAGAAAAAAAAAAAAAGCAGGAAGTCAAAAGCACACCTAGGAAGGCCTAATATCAGGGACAGCTGCTCCAGAGGCTCAGTGGACGGCCTGAGGCCCAGAACTCTTGTACCCACACGCCCCGGCCAGTTGGAAAATGAGTGAACCAATACAATAGAGGCGGGCAAACCCAAGGGGGTCTGAATTGAGACGGGCTTTGCGGAAATGAATGATCTGACACGCTCAGGCCCACAAGGTCTGAAGGAGGGAAGAGGTTAACGCCTGTCTTGTTAAAGTGATTCTGGACTCCTGCTCCTGCAAAAACCAAAGCCCTCCAGCTCCCAAACTCTTCATGGCGTATGTCATTCCATGGATAAAACTCGACTTCTGTTCAGTAGCTTCTGAGTCTACACATCTCTCTTAAGGGGGAGCAATTTCTGAGTGGAAAAGGCGCAGCCCCTGGATAGCTGAAGAAAGGCACAGAAAAACAGTGAGTAAAATCTAATCTCGACCCAATTTGAGGAGTGAATTAATTTGCAGCTCCCCACAAGCCCCCCAAGCCTTTGGAAGGGAAATTGAAATCTCCACCAACTGCCAGTGCCAATTGTACTTGCAAACGGTCTTGGCATTCCCTTCAGGGCACAGCAATGAAAGCGCCTCCTAGGATGCTGGTGCCAGTGCGCATCGTGATACATACTGATGAGCTATGAAAAGCCAATTCCATCATCTCCGCTGGGAAGCATGCGGACACCTCTCACTAAATAAGCTCATTTCTTGTGCTCACCAAAGTGCCCGTGTGTAAGCACAGGGCGCCTACGGGCAGCACAGAGAGGGCCAGCATCCGTCGTCTGCACGCTGCGAGGGGCACACAAGTCGCAATTTCGTGTTCTGACAAATAGGTTGTTCTCCACCTTAGGTCCCGAAACCATTTGTCCTGCCCTTTCTCAAACAGAGACAATGCGCTACAAAGCAGGAGAGAAGTGGGGAAGAGGAGAGGAAAGGAGAGAAATGAGTGAGTGGACAGAGAGAAAGGTGGGGAGAGAAAAGGGAAAAGAGAAGAAATGAAGACAGAGTACAGATGAGAAAAAGGGGAAGGGAAGGGAAGAGGGGAATGGGAGAGGGAAGGGCAGAGGAGGGGAGCCCCCTGGAACACAGACGAACCATGTCTAATTACACCCAGTAAAAAGTGTTTAAAACCAAGCACCATATTTTAAAGGCAAGGTCTGCACGGCTTTTAAAACAGAATGAAATGCCAGGGGTGTAAGGGGGTGAGGGGAGACGCTACAGTGGGTAGGACACCTGCCTTGAACGCAGATTTGTGTTAAGTCCCCAGCACCCCATATGGTCCCCACCCCGAGCATCACCAGGAGCGAGAAGCAGGCCTTAAGTACTACCAGGTGTGGCCCAAACACCAACAAAAGAAATGTCAGGGGAACTCAAGAAAATACCCCAGTCCAAGTCACTGGAGAATCGCTGCTGAGCCCAAGGCGGAGAGAAAAGCCATCTTTCAAAGATATCAGCGCTGCCTCTGAATGGAACCACACACTGGGTGCTCATGAAAAGGCCACGTGCTAGGGGAGGCCAAGGTCACCTGGGGTCAAGAACAGACCTGGAGCACCCGGACCCTAACCTGGCACCCTAGGCAAGGGCCTTAGCTTTAAAATGAGCACCCAGGTATCCACGCTGAGCTAAGGACAGGTATCGGTCAGAGCAGAGGGCTGTCAGAAGAGCAGAAGGCACTTGGTGGAGAAGGGAGCTGGCACTGAGTCTCTATTGCTTCTCGCACACTACTGACTACTGCCTGCTAGGCAAAGGGTCTGGGCAGAGGTGATCAGTGAGCGACTGGAAGCTTGAGCTGGGGACTGTATCCTGGACTAGCCGAGCCCACGCATGTGTCCTGCTGAGAGAGGCAGAGAGACAGGCAACACAAAGGCCTTGGGACCTGAAGGCAGAGACCTGGGGTGTGGGTGCCCCTGCACCAAGAGCGCTGGCAACTTTACTTCAAGCATTAGTCCTTGGTCTCTGAGCTTCAGACTCGTCTACGGACGAGGAACCGCCCTCCCCAAAACTCCAGAGTCCAACGAGACTCCACAAAAGTCAAGGGAGAGGGCTCTAGACACTGGACTGCACGTCTGGCATGTGTGCGACCCAAGTTTATTTTTTTTTTTTTTTTTTTTTTTTTTTTTTTGCTTTTTGGGTCACACCCCGCGATGCTCAGGGGTTTCTCCTGGCTCTGCACTCAGGAATTACTCCTGGTTGCGACCCAAGTTTAATGTCCAGCATTACAGGGCCCCAAACATGCCACTGAGGTGGTGGCCCCGGGGCCCCACAGGGAACTCTCAGGACCCAGTACCTCTGGGCATGGCCCCGCAGCCCCCGGGCACTGCTGAGGAGCACCCTCTCAAAACACAATTACTGTTCTGCTGCCACTGGCCGCCACACCTGGCCACAGCCCCTTCCGTGGGTGGGCACCTAAGCCAGCTGCCACATTTCTCCAATCTGGCCTGTACAGGACTGGCAACTGTCTTCTTTCTGATTAAGCTGGAAATGGGGTAGAAAAGACAACTGACAAGCCAAGGACAGGCTTGCACGCAGGAGGCCTGCAGTTGTTCCCCAGCCCCGCCGAAGTGACCCCAGGCACAGAGGCAGGGGACACACACACACGCAACACAGACACACACACGCCGCACACACACACGCACGCACACACAGACAGACAGACAGACAGACAGACAGACAGACACACACACACACACACACACACACACAGAAACAGAACAGAATCTGCCACCACATTTACACTTTAAGATCTCCAGACATGGTCATTCTCTCCTTTTTCCAGAAAGGAGGATGCACCTGCTAAATTCTAGGCTCTATCGATTCTCTCCACTGGCCCTGCATCTCAAGAGTCACCACAAAGGAGTGCTCACCATGTTTTACAGGAAAGGAAAGGCTCCATTCAAAAGCAGCTCAGCCCATGTTAACGCCCATCTCCCCACGCAGCAGTGGCATTCCAGGAAGACCTGGATTCTTCCAAGGATTTCTGATCTGATCCAGAACATTTGGGTCAACAGGGGACTCTGGAGCAGCCTGGGGGAGAGTCTTCCTTTACAGATCCCTTCCTCACGGAGAGCTGCCAGATGAAGGGACTGGCCTCGCTTTTTCTTTCTACAAACTGGAAGTCAAAGGAAAGCAGCATCCCCAAGGCCCTTCCCAGAGGTCACCTACGAGAAAAATCCCGATCTGGCAGAAACAGATAAATGCTCATGAACACAGGCCAAATTCTGCTTTTCTACTTTCCCTGGTACAATGCAAGTAAAGACAGGCAGGCCAGGCAGTATTTTTAGTTCCTGTCAGCCTAAAGGGCTTTTTCGGGGCCGGAGCGATAGCACAGTGGTAGGGCATTTGCTTTGCACGCAGCCGACCAGGGTCGATCCCCGCATCCCATATGGTCCCCCGAGCTATGCCAGGAGTAATCCCTGAGCACTGGAAGGTGTGACCCAAAAAAGAAAAAAAAGGCTTTGAGCAAAGGCTCTTCTCTAAGCTGGTTCTCCATGCACTGATTTAATGTGACCAAAGTAATAAGAGACGGTAAACAGCTTCCTGACCCAAAAGGCCGCGACACAAACGAAGAGCACGTGGTCCACGATGCATGCCCTTAGCAGTGGTCTGAGCCCAGACAATGGGGGACAAAGGTAGGCGGTGCCCATGCCAGGAAAGAGAACAAAGGGCACTTGTGAAAAATGCTCACCAACACCGCTCAGAAGCATCCAGTACTATTAGGCTCTGCGTGCTGTGCCCACGCCAGCTGTCTTGGGAATTTCTCAAGATTTGACTAAACCAAGTTTCACCTGAAATGTCTAACTCACGTAGCCAGAAGTTCATTTAGAATAATGCAGAAATAGGTGGAGTTTATTTTCCCTCAAAGTTTACTTTTCAAATCTGGGGAGAGCAGAAAAAACATCATTTGTATACGTGGGCAGTTTGATGTCCATCCCAACTTACATTAGGACTACACTTGTCTGGTTAACATTCAACAAAGTCTGGTGCCTGCCTGCCCCCGACAGACTCTAGAGGCTGGAAAACCTCGCGCAACACAACCACAGTCATCCTCAAGGTCCAGATTCCACAGCTAGACAAAGCCCTACTCCCATGGTGCGCGGGGCACAAAGCACCCACACGGTATCTCAAAATCCGGTATACCCTTCTAACACGTATCCCATCATATCTCATGGAAACCCAAATGTGTGGACACAATTGTGGTCTGTGGGAACATATTGAAAATTTCCTATACGGTGGGCTCAGATGGTACAATGGAGTTTTAAGAATCTCCAATGACTTTTTGGGAAGACCATATTCACCAACTGTGTTTAGAGTTGGTGAATATGGTTGTTTAGGATGATATTTACAACTGTGTTTATTCTATACAACGAGCAGTACAGAATAGATTATTCAGTGTATGCATAGGGACAAGCTCAGAGGTTGAGTAAAATGTGAATAGGTGTTGTCCACAGTGCAGTGGTGGTGGAGTCCTGGGTTGACAGTAGAGAACCCTGTGTTCTGGAAACCCAAAAGTAAATCCAAAAACAGAATTGGCCAGACTCACAGAACAACCCACAAAAAAAAAGGCAATGACTTTGTCAATACCATTCCCTTATTTGCCATGCAGCAATGATCAATATAACTGATGCCAGCTAAAGTAGCAGGCAAGGGGATGGGGATGGGGTGGGTGGGAAATTGGGGACTCTGATGGTGGTGGGGGCACACTGGTGGTGAGATTAGAGCTGAACAAAGAGTCTTTCTAACAACTATATTGAGAAAAGCTTTGTACTTTGTAAATCTCGGTGTTTAAATAAAATTTAAGAAAAAGAAAAAAGAAAAGTCTGGTGCCAAAAAACAAACCCTTAGAAAATCTACCAAACACTTTCTAGAATCATAACCACTTGACACAAGTTGATGATAGTTACTGTAAGTTTTTCTACAAGGATATTCTTTTTAAAATGGCAAAATCAGGGGCCGGAGCAATAGCACTGCAGGTAGGGCCTTTGCCTTGCACGCGGCTGACCTGGGTTCGATCCCCAGCATCCCATATGGTCCCCCCTGAGCACCTCCAGGAGTAGTTCCTTAGCGAGGAGCCAGGAGTAACCCCCTGAGCACGCCGGTGTGACCCAAAAAACAAATAAATAAATAAACAAACAAACAAACGAAAGTGAACGAACGAATGAACGACTAAATAAATAAATAAATGGAAAAATCAGGGCAGAAGCAATAGTACAGCAGGTAGGATGTTTGTCCTACACACAGCAGACCCAGGTTCTATCCCCGACACCCTTATGGTCCTCTGAGCTCACCAGGAGTGATTTTCTGAGCACAGAGCACCAGCAGGTGTGGTACGAAAACAACAACAAAAGACAAAATCAGGGGGCAAAGCAATGGTACAGCTGGAAGGGCGTTTGCCTCGCAGGTGGCCAACCCAATTCAATCCCCAGCATCCCATATGGTCGCCCAAGTCCTGCCAGGAGTTATCCTTGAGTACAGACCCAGGAGTAAGCCCTGAGAACCACTAGATGTGGCCCCCAAAAAGAAAGATAAAATCATAAGCCAGACAGTACAGGAATTAAGGCACTTGCCTTGCATGCAGCTGAGCCCCATTAGGACCGATGATACCACACGGAACCCCACCCCTACCCCACACCTCCAGAAAGACCCCAGCACAGAGCCAGAAATAGGGCCTTCCTCTCCCTAAGCAAAGGAAGGTGATGACGCCAAAATTTAAAAAAAATTACAAAATCCAGGTATTTATTATTTGATTTGGTTTGGTGTTTGGGCCATGCCTGGCAGTGCTCAGGAGTTACTCCCAACAGTGCCTAGGAACAGCGCGACGTGCCAGGGACGGAACCCAGAGCTCCATGTGAGCAGAGCACAGTCCTCGCTTTAAAAGCTGCTTTGCCTCACGTCCTAAATGAGTGACCACACTTGACTATTCCCATGAAGAATAATAAAAATAGTTCTTATTTTGTGCTTCAAGGTTAGGATTTTTTCCTTTAAAGATGAAGAAACTATTCTTTTACAAATGGGAAAAAATGGAGCAAAAAAAAATCGACTTAGGCAAGAATTTTCAGTACAACATCACAGGAGGATTCTTGAATCCTCAACTATTTTTGGTATGCAACTGGGTTTCGGGGAGAAAAACTCTAAATGGGCTCATGTCCCAATTAAATATGAATCTGTGTCTCTACTTTTGAGTGAAAGGCCATATTATCAGCAACACTTAACTGAGGTAAAAAATTATAAAAATAGTGGTCAGCCTTTTTTACCTTGGCTAACCTAATACTGATCCCAAATGCTCTTCACGTCAGTCACGAGACTGACTCAAAATCGAGATTCAGCCTCTCCCCAATCAGGCTGATACCTACGCACCCAATGCTTGATTTTAACAGAGAAGCAAGAATACCAACTTAAGCACTTAAAAGTGAGTAAACGTCTCCCTTTTACTCGACATTCTATATGAAAGAATGCAACGCCGTAGGGATAAAGGGAGCAGAGCCATAGCACAGCAGGTTGAGCAGCTTTCTTTGCACACAGCTGACAACTCACACTCAATTCTCAGAACCGTATATGGCCTGTTCCGCCATCCCCAAAAACACATAAATCAAGGAAAAGGAATGACTCAAACTTAGCATCACTCAGATTCTATGGCCTGATACAAACTGCTTCAAAGACTGCTAAAGATACACAATTCCTGAAATGAAAATTAAGAAAATTCCTTTATGGGGTCAGAGCTATCCTACAGCGGGTAAGGAGCTTGCATACAGCCAACCTGGGTTCAATCCCCAGCAACACACATGGGCTGCCGGACTCCAAGCTCTGCCAAGAGTGATCCCTGAGTGCAGAGCTGCAAAAAGCCCTGAGCACCACCACAGAGCCCCTTGCACAACCCCCGCCCACCCAAAAGAGAAAATTCCGTTCCACTTTTTTTTTTTTTTTGCTTTTTGGGTCACACCCGGCAATGCTCAGGGTTTCTCCTGGCTCTGCACTCAGGAATTACTCCCGGGGTGCCCTCGGGACCATATGGGATGCCGGGGATCAAACCTGGGCCGGATGGGCTGGCCGCGGCAAGGCAAAGGCCCTACCAGCTGGACTATCGCTCTAGGCCCCAGAATTCTGTTCTACTCTTAAGGAACTGGCTCCACAAGAATTCCTTTGGTGGCAGAACAAATTTCATACAGAAATTTTAGACTTGAGG
>JAJIBD010015578.1:0-30209 GCA_021461705.1 Cryptotis parvus | reverse complement strand
GGATGAATATGGCCACAAGATGAGCATAAGATTTAAATTTTACTGAGTAGAAGTTTCTGGAGGAGAAGAGAGAAAAGTCACAGAGCTTAAGCCCTAGCATTTCCCACCCCTCCCCACAGAAGTCGCGTTGATAACTTACCAAGATGCCCAGAAAATAATCCACAAATCATCCTTGCTTCTGACTTTGAAGAAAGCTGGATTTGAAATGGAAAAGGAAATGATATGTTTGATTATTCTGGAGAAAATGGTGATGCCTTCAAAACAACACCAGAGTCCCAGTATCCCTGGAGGTGGGTCTGGATGGATGGTTTTAAGGCTCCTTAAGGCAGGTGGGGGCAAACTCGGACAGGTGATGCCTGTCTGGAGCAGGGAGGAAGGCCTCCATCTGTTAATAAGATCGTGGCGCCCTAAAACCTGGGTTTGTCCCACTGGGAACAGGGAGACAACCAGAAACCAGTTCCAGTGAGTTTCTGGGTGAAGAAATGCTGGTGCCGGATAATGAGGGCAGAGATACTATTTCAAAGCGAATCGAATGTCTGGACAGCGCTGCCCAAGTGTGTGCAGAGGGAAGAGAAACAACCTGGTCACAACACTGATTCATGATAAACGTGTCAGTATTTCACCTTCAGCTAAGAGAGGAGGGGCCCCGGGAGGGGGGAGCAGGGACTTCGAAAGACAAGACGAAGCCAGAGAAAAACCATAACTCAAGAAGCAGAAGGAATTTTTGCACCAATTTCTCCACATTATAGCACAGCTTGATAGGAACATAAATTAAGTGAAACGAGAGCTCAAACATGCAATGATAAAATAGCACAATGGAGTGAAAGGGGAGGCTGCCGACACAAGGAAACAAATTGAATACCCACATGCTTTATGGAACTAATAAATAAACTATAAATAGAAAGAACAGACACTGCTGAATACTGAAATATTGGCATGGAGAAAAGACTGTAAGCACAGTAAATGCAGAGAATAAAGAGAAAGGGAAAATGAATTAGTAGGTAATAGAGATGCATGTTCATTTTATAGGCCAAGCTATTGCAACGTGGAAATCCAAAAATGAGATGGCTGAAATGAATTAGTTGATTTTTCTCACTCACCAACTAGCCCACAGGCAAGAAGCCCAAGGCAGGCAGGGAGAGCTCAGCGGCACAGGGTCCTCCGTTATCTGTGACTTCAGTCTTAGTGCCCATCCTCGTTCCTGCCTTTCCAGGATACTCGCTCTGACCATGGATAAGAGACTCCTCGCCACCCGCATGTCCCAGCCCACACAGGAGAAAGATAATCTCCACCAGGCCTCTGAGAACCCAGAGGTTAAACCTGTCCTTTCTCCTCACGTCTTATATCTTATTGGCCTAAATTTTGGCCACATGTCCACGTTTAGCCATGGAGGGCACCCTGAGAAGTGTAGTTAACTGGATATCCAGGTGTTGAGCCTAAACCCAGGGTGCTTTGAAGCTGGAGATATTGGATAGTATGGAGGGTTCTTGCTTTGCATGCACCCAAGCCAGATCCAGTCCCTGGAACCACATAGGGTCCCCCAAACCCCTGCCAGGAGTGACCCCTAAACCCAGAGCTAAAATTAGCTCTAAGCATGGCACAGGTATGCCCTCCCAACCAAAACAAAACAACAGAAAACTTTTGGGTGTTTTATTCTAAAACATGTTGTGGGGGCATACCTGACATTGCTCAGGACTTACTCCTGGCTCTGTGCTCAGGGGTCACTCCTAGTAGACTCAGGGGACCATATGGAGTGCCAGGGATAGAACCTGGGTTGGCAGCATGCAAGGCAAACTCTTTACCTACTGTACTGTCACCTTGGTCTCCTGTGGTTGGGAACACAATGAATAATTACATACCACAATATAAAAGATGTGGTGGTTGATTGAAGATGATGTGGTCATTGAAGATGACCATATCATCTTTTTTTCTTTTTTTTTATTATACCACCGTGAGACATACAATTACAATGGTGTTCGAATTGGTTCTTGGTAGTACAGTATACCAGCACCCATCCCTCCACCAGTGCCCCATTTCCACCACCAATGTACCCCACCCCCTCCCGCCCACCCCCAGGCTGCCTCAATAGCTGGTACCCCAGTATCCTCTCTTTCTCTCTCTATCTCTCTCTGTCTCTGCATCTCTCTCCCTCTTCTTTTACACATTGGACCACATCATCTTCAATCGACGGTTTTGTCTGATCGATGTTGCTGGTGTCCCCAAATTCCAAACAGGATCGGACCACTGTCTCCTTTGTGCAAAATTCTACTTCCCGCAACAGGGAGAAAAGGCTGCAAAGTTTAAGAAGAGAACTCCCAGAACGACCACCAACTGGGAACTCTTTGGCACCATTGCAGCAACATGGGAAGGTACCATCATTGACAACTTCGACAGAAGAATACAACCGACTGGTTCAGCACCTCCATGATTGTGTGAAGAATGACTAGAGAGAGAAAGACACAAAAGGACGCTTGTCTTCAGAACTCTTGAGCTCATTTGCCAACGTGGCAAGGCGCGAACCTCAGGAGACCAAATGCTAACGTCCAAGCTTCCTAAACGGTGCAGAGAAGTGATAAAAGACCTCAAAGACAGAAGAGCAGAAATACTGGAAGATGCAGCAGAAGCCGGGAAAAGTATTCGCGACTGCCCGCCTGTCCTTCGCCAACTATAAGACCAAGATGACTGCCCTCCGACGCCTGATGGATCTATCACATCTTCCAGAAAGGCAATGGAGAAGATTATCCAGGACTTCTGCTCAAATCTCTTTGATAGCCACATCCACCTGCCCACATACCAAATTCCACAGGATGGATATGTCATTCCCAACGTTCTCCCTTCTGAAATCCGACATGCCATCTCGTTGGTAAAGAAGGGAACAGCACCAGGCCCAGACAAAGTCAGACCCGAACACCTGAAGAATCTGCCGTCTGGTACTCATCAATACACTAGCTCGGCTCTTCACACGCTACCTGTCCGAATGCAAGGTGCCCTCCCAATGGAAAACCAGCAGGACAGTTCTACTGTTCAAGAAGGGAGACATTCACGACATCGGCAACTATCCGCCCCATCTGCCTGTTGTCTGTCATCTACAAGCTGTTTACATGAGTCATCCTGAACAGGATTAGCAGAACACTAGATGAAGGACAACCATGCAAGCAAGCAGGTTTCCGGAAAGGATTCAGCACAATCGACCATATCCACACAGTAACCAAGCTCATTGAGGTTTGTAGGGAGTACAAGATGCCACTCTGTCTCACGTTCATTGATTTACAGAAAGCCTTTGATTCTGTGGAGACTGAAGCAGTCATCGAAGCCCTAGTCAAACAGGGTGTTCAAACCCAATACATCAAGATCCTTCGTGGAGCTGTATTACGGATTCACCACCAGGATCTCACCATTCTACAAAGAAGTGATCATTGATGTCAAAAGAGGGGTTCGACAGGGTGATACCATCTCACCAAAAACTCTTCAGTGCCACCCTCGAGAACATCATGAGACAATTAGAATGGGAAGGAATGGGAGTGAAGATAGATGGTCGGCAACTACACCACCTCCGCTTCACTGATGACATCGTTCTAATAACACCAAACATTAGCCAAGCGGCACAAATGCTGGCTGACTTTAACCGAGAATGTGGAAAGGTAGGTCTACAGCTGAATCTGAAGAAAACTATGTTCATGAGAAATGAACTAGTTCCAGAGGCCCCATTCATTCTCAATGGAAGAAACATCTCTGAATGCAGCAGTTATGTGTACCTAGGTCGAGAAGTCAACATGATGAACGACCTAAAACCTGAGCTGCACAGGAGGAAGAGAGCGGCATGGAATGCCTTCAAAGGCATCGAAGAAATAGCTAAAAAGGACAAAGAACCTCCAGCTCCGGGCACATCTCTTTGACTCCACCATTCTCCCTGCATTAACATATGCCTCAGAGACCTGGGCCCTACGAAAGCAGGATGAGAATGCTATTCGGGTCTCCCAGAGAGGAATCGAAAGAGCTATGCTTGGAATATCACGCCTCACTCAAGTGAGAGACGAAATCCGGAGTTTCCACCTCCATCGCTATTCCAGAATCAGGGATGCTGTCTTGTTTGCCAAGGCATCGAATATCAGATGGGCTGGACATGTAATGTGACTTGGAGATGACTGCTGGACTAGAGCCATTACCGACTGGATCCCACGGGATGTCAAAAGATCACATGGCCGCCCACCTACAAGATGGTCAGACTTCCTTGTCAAGACCCTAAAGGAAAGGTTTGAGGCTCTTCATATTCCTGAATCAACCAGATGCCATTGGGCTACATTGGCACGTGATAGGGTCCAATGGAAATGTTACTGGCGCCCGCCCGAGCAAATCGATGAATAACGGGATTCAAGTGATCAAGTGAATATAAAAGATAAAAATATCCCGGGTCAGCTAATTTTTGACAGAGGAGGTGGGTATATGGAGTGGAATAATGAGAGTCTCTTCAGCAAAGGGATAACCACATATGAAAAAATGAAGCTGGAGAGATATTTCACACCATACACAAGGTCAATTCAAAGTGGATCAAAGATGATGTATCAGGCCAGAATCCATAAAATACATTGAAGAAAATTTATAGACAGTACTCTTCAGATTTACAGACAGTACTCTTCAGATTTATAGACAGTACTCTTCAAATTTGCACCCAAAGGTGTCTTCAGTGACGTGATTCCATTGGTAAAGGCAAAAGAAACAAAAATAAATGGGAGTACCTCAGAAAGTGTCTGTATGGGGAAAAAAACCAACAAAAATCAATCCCCAGAAAGCACACCACGGACTGAAACTAAAAGACACCAAATTGAATTGGAGAAAATATTCACCCTCAGCACATCAAATAAAGGGTCAATATCCAAGATATATAAAAAATACTAAGATTAACAGCAACAACAAAAACCAGAAACCTTATTTAAAAAGAGGGAGAGGAAATGAACAGATGCTTGTCTGAAGATGACAGATGACAACAGACACATGAAAAAGTTCCATCATTGTTATTACCAGGGGAATCCCAATCAAGATGACAGTGACATCATCTCACACCAGTGAGAATGGCACATATCCAGAAATAGAGAAAACAGTCTGTTATGGCGGGAATGATATGAAGAAGGAACTCTCATGCACTGCTGGTGGGAATGTTGGATGTTTCAACCCCTATAGAAAGCAGTATGAAAACTTCTCAGAAATGTAACAACAGAGCTCCTATATTACCCAGCAATCCTACTTCTTGGTGTCTGCTCTCCACAACACAAGCATTCAAAAGGACATATGCACACCTTCTTTCATTGTAGTGCTCAACACAAGAGCTAAGATATGGAGTGGACTCAGTGTCCAATGATAAGAGTGGATAATGAATGTGCTACAAACAGTTATATGTGCATATCTCTATTACATAATGGAATACTATGCAGCTGTAATCAGTGATGCAATCAGTCAATTTATTGCAACCTGTATGGAGCGAGAGGAGCTTATGTTAAGTGAAGTAAGAAGAAGGACAAGTACTGGATGATCTTGCTTATCTGTGGCATATAGGAATTTAAGATATCAAGGGGGAAACAGATTACTCTTGACTCTAGATTATAGAAATTAAGACAGGGATGGAAAGAAACCATGGGGGGATAGAAGTGAACACGAGGTTACAGGGACAGGGGTGAGGGGCCTTGGACACAGTGATTTAGAGATGAGGTGTACACACACACACACACACACACACACACACACACATGAGCTAACAGCATTAAAAGCACAAAACCCAGACTATAAAAACTCACCTTGAAAATGTGCCTGTTGGGGAGGCAGGCTATGGGTTTGGCAGGACCCGGGACGTGGTGGGAGGAAATCAACACTGTGAGGTAGTGTTGAAAGATTTTATGCCTGAAATTTTATTATAAAAAACTTTGTAAATAGTTTTAAACAACAAAGTTATAAAAAACTTTGTAAAAAGTTTTAATAACAACTTTTTATTAACAGTGCGTTAATAAAAATATTTTAAAACAATCAGTTTAACATGAGCCAGCATTTAAGATGCATTCTCTCAGAAAATGAAAAAGAAAATTTAATATTCTACTTTATGACACAATGTATGGAAAATTGTCAGAAATGAAAAACTATTTCTGCTGGTAGAGAGAAAACAGTGAATTCTCGGAAGATTTGATTGAGGCACTTAACATAAAAAAATCCTTAATTAAACACCTGAACTTTCTTCCAAGACAAAGAAAGCTTCGAAGACATTCAGGCACAAAGAAAAATCCCCCTGAAGGAGTCAGAAATCAGGCTGGCATCAGTTTTAAGATGTTTACCGCAGTTGAGTGACAGTTTGTGTTCTCTCTTCTCTTTCTCTGGGAATGTGCAGTGTGAATTAAGGACCCAAACCAGGGCCTCATACACGGAAAGCACATGCTCTGCTCTGAGTGCTATCCTCTGCCACTACACAGTTATAAGAAAGGATGGCCCAGAGGTAATTCTAGAATAACAGTTCAGGGAGTTAAAATATCTTGAACACGTGTGGTAAAGAGCTGCTTGATAAACAGAGCCAAAGAACGAGAAATAAACCAGAGACCAGTATAGAAGAACTCAACTCAGGAAGAAACTTAACAGAAGAATGGTTCGGTCAGAGAGATACACCAGGGTGAAACACTACTAGCTTTGCATGTGGCTGACCGTAGTTGGACCTCCAGTATGGTCCCCCAGCACTGCCAGGAGTGATCCCTGAGCACAACCAGCTGTGGTCCATACCCCTACTCAATTTTTTAAAAAATAAAATCATGTGAAAAACAGTTGGTGAGCATTGGATCCATCCACATGCACAATTGTGACTAAACAATCATAGTATTCCTGGTTTCAAACAATGTGAACATTATAAATGTGATCAATGTAAATAGAAGAAATATGACAAAAACTTGAGAGGTGTGGGAGAGGAGAGGTGGCAAGCAAGAGACTCCCAATATTCTCATCTTTTGAAACTATGATACAAATAAAAATATGTTTTTAAAAAAAGTAAATATTTTTCATTATTACTGTATTGGGGGGCCTTATCTGATGGTGTTCAGAGTTTATTCCTGGCTCTGTGCTCAGGAATCATCCTGACTGGACTCAGGGAACCCTGTGTGGTACCAAGGATCAAACCATGGTTGGCCACAGGCAAACCATGTACCTTTCTCTGTTCCTTTCCCTGGTTCCCATAACCACCACAAACCAGCTGGGGCTGACAACCTGTTGTTTCCTCATCTTGAGTTTATTTATTTAGTTATTTTTAATTTTTCTATTATTTAAAAATTTTTTTTTTTGCTTTTTGGGTCATACCCAGCAATGCTCAGGGGTTACTCCTGGCTCTTTGCTCAGGAATTACTCCTGGCGGTGCTCGGGGACCATATGGGATGCCGGGGATCGAACCCGGGCCGGCACAGGCAGGCTGTGTGCAAGGCAAATGCCCTACCCGCTGGGCTATCGCTCCGGCCCCAATTTTTTAAATATTTTATGGTACCATCTCACACCACAGAGACTGGCACACATCCAAAACAGCAAGAACAACCAGTGCTGGCGTGAATGCAGGGAAAAAGGGACTCTCATCCATTGTTGGTGGGAGTGCCGACTGGTCCAGCCCTTTTGGAAAACAATATGGGCATTCCTCCAAAAACTAGATATTGAGCTCCCATTTGATCCGCAATAGCACTCCTGGGAATATACCCTAGAGACCAAAAAACACATAGCAGAAACACTATCTGTACTTCTTTATTCATCGCTGCACTATTCACAATAGCTAGAATCTGGAAACAACCTAAGTGCCTGAAAAAAGAGGACTGGCTAAAGAAACTGTGGTACATCTACACAATGGAATACTATGCAGCTGTCAGAAAAGACGAAATTGTGAAATTTACCTGCAAATGGATAGACATGGAGACTATCATGCTGAGTGAAATTAGTCAGAAGAAAAAAGACATATATAGAATGACTGCATACATTAATGGGATATAAATATATACCAGTGTTTTATTGAGTGTGGGAAATGTCAATGTCAGACTAGAACTCACCATTGAATATACACAAAGAGACTTACATGATAAATCCTAAATGTCTGAAGGGCTAGCTGTAATGTGCAAAAGAAGAGGGAGAGATGCAGAGACAGAGAGAGAGAGAGAGAGAGAGAGGAAAGGGTACCTGCTATTGAGGCAGCCTGGGGGGGGGGGGTGGGACGGGGGTGTGGGTACACTGGTGGTGGGGATGGGCCACTGGTGGAGGGGATGGGTGCTGGAATACTGTATTACCAAGAACCAATTATGAACGCCTTTGTAACTGTATGTTTCACTGTGGTATAATAAAAAATTTAAAAAAATATTTTATGGTATCACTGTGATATATACAATTACAAAGATGTTCATGTTTGGAGTTTTGGTCATACAGTGTTCCAGCACCCATCCCCTCCACCAGTGCCCATTTCCCACCACCAATGTCCCCGATTCCCTCCCCTCCTCCCTAGTCTGCCTCTATGGCAGGTTCTTTATCTTCTCTCTCTTTTCTCTCTCTCTCTCTCTCTCTCTCTTTTATCTCTTCCTTCTCTTACACATTGTGGATTGCAATACATACATTTAGAGGTTATCATGTGTATCTTTTTTAAAAAAAACATTTTATTATACCACCGTGAGATATATAATTACAACGTTGTTCATGTTTGGAGGTTTCGGTCACACAGTGTTCCAGCACCCCGCCTCCACCAGTGCCCATCTCCCACCACCCATGTCCCCAATTCCCTCCCCTCCCATGGCCTGCCTAAATGGCAGGTTCTTTATCTCCTCTCTCTCTTTTCCCTCTCTCTCTCTCTTCCTTCTCCTACACATTGTGGGTTGCACTACATACACTTAGAAGCCATCATTTGCATCTTTTTTTGCCTGTATTTAATGTTCAGTTCTATGTTGGTATCAGACCTTTTGACATTTTTTTCACACATGTTCCCTTCTCTATCTCTCTATCTTACCTAACCTCTGACTCCCATACGCTTGTGGTAATTTCCACTTTTGGTAAGATCACCTGGTATATTTATGTCATATCTTTTTGCCTGTATTCAAGCCTCAGTTCTAGGATGGTATCCCTTTCGACAATTATTAGCACACTGTACCCTTCTCTGTCTTACCTAACCTCTGTCTCCCACATGTTGTAGTAGATTCTACCTGTTGACAAGACCTCCTGATCCTTGTTTTGCCTGACTTTGGATATTGGTATCATAATATGTATCTGAAATCACTGTATCACTGTATCACTGTCTTCCCATTGTTCATCGATTTGCTTGAGTGGGCACTAGTAACATCTCCATTAGTCCTGTCACAAGCAAGTGTAACCTAAGGGCATCTACTTGATCCAGGGACAGGAGGAGCCCGAAACCATTCTTCATATGTATCACTTGATCACTTGAATCCCATTATTCATCGATTTGCTCAAGCGGGCGCCAGTAACATTTCCATTGGACCCTATCACGTGCCAATGTAGCCCAATAGCATCTGGTTGATTCAGGAATATGAAAGCCTCAAACCTTTCCTTCAGGGTCTTGACAAGGAAGTCTGACCATCTTGTAGGTGGGCAGCCACATGATCTTTTGACATCTTGTGGGATCCAGTCAGTAACGACTCTAGTCCAGCGGTCATCTCCAAATCGCATTACATGTCCAGCCCATCTGATTTTCGATGCCTTGGCAAACGAGACAGCGTCCCTGATTCTGGAATAGCGACAGAGGTCAGAACTCCTGATTTCTTCTCTCACTTGAATGAGGCGTGATAATCCAAGCATAGCTCTTTCGATTCCTCTCTGGGAGACCCGATTAGCATTCTCATCCTGCTTTCGTAGCGCCCAGGTCTCTGAGGTGTATGTTAATGCAGGGAGAATGGTGGAGTCAAAGAGATGTGCCCGGATCAGAGGCTCTTTGTCCTTTTAGCTATTTCTTCGATGCCTTTGAAGGCATTCCATGCTGCTCTCTTCCTCGTGCGCAGCTCAGGTTTTAGGTCGTTCATCATGTTGACTTCTAGACCTAGGTACACATAACTGCTGCATTCAGAGATGTTTGTTCCATTGAGAGTGAATGGGGCCTCTGGAAATAGTTCATTTTTCATAAACATGGTTTTCTTTAGATTCAGCTGTAGACCTATCTTTCCACATTCTCGGTCAAAGTCAGCCTGCATTTGTGCCGCTTGGTTAATGTTTGGTGTTATTAGAACAATGTCATCAGCGAAGCAGAGGTGGTGTAGTTGCCGACCATCTATCTTCACTCCCATTCCTTCCCATTCTAATTGTCTCATGATGTTCTCGAGGGTGGTGAAATGGTATCACCCTGTCGAACCCCTCTTTTGGGATCAATGATCACTTCCTTGTAGAATGCTGAGATCCTGGTGGTGAATCCATAATACAGCTCATGAAGGATCTTGATGTATTTGGTTTGAACACCCTGTTTGGCTAGGGCTTCAATGACTGCTTCAGTCTATATATATATTATGTCATGCAAATAAATGCAGCCATTCTATATCTGACATCCTGTTTTTGTGCATAAAGTTTCACTGGAGCAAGTTTCTTTCACTTGTTTGCTTACATATTGTTTATGCAGCATTCTAGATATAACAGAGTGGAACAACCCAAAATATCTGTCCGGCCAGAAGAATCTTTTATAAGTCAGAGGAATTCTGTCGGAAAGATAGATTTATATGAAGTTCAGTAATTTGTTGGATTTAATTCAGCCTTTTCCCTTCTATTAAATTCATGTCAAATTAAGTTTAATAATGCAATATAAATCCTATTTTTATAAAACAATATATCAATCATTCTCAAGACGCCAAGGATAATGGATTACCTAATGACATTTCACATGGTTTCTTAAACTTTCTTCTCTTGTGCTTTTATGCATTATTTGGAATCTTTATAATGAACATGCATCATTTTTACCAGAATAATAAAACAGAATTGTTTTTCTATTTGAAAACACTAGAAACAAGTAACCCTGAGATACTAACAATGATTAATTCTGACTGACAGGGATGTGGTTGCTGGTTTCTTCCTGAAGCTTTTCTAATATTTTTTAAAAATTTGGAAATATTTTAGTCATTATAGAAGGTTTGGATATAAAGTGAGAATTTTAGACGTGGTGATTTCTTTTTTTTTCCAAGTATTTTATAATACCACCTTGAGCTATACAATTACAAAGATATACAATTAAAAAGTTCATATTTGGGTTTTGGTCATACAGTGTTCCAGCACCCATCCCTCCACCAGTGCCCATCTCCCACCACCAACGGGTCCAGTTCCTTCCTCTCTCCCCCAGCCCGCCTCCATGGCAGGCTCTTTATTTCTTTCCCTTACTCTCTCTTTCTCTTTTCCTTCCCTTCCATATTGCGGATTACAGAACATACATTAAAGAGTTGTCATGTGTATCTTTTTGCCTATATTCAATGCTCAGTTCTAGGTTGGTATTAGTACTTTCAACAATTGTTAGCATACTGTTCCATTTTCTGTCTTACCTAGCCTCTGACTCCCACACGTTTGTGATAATTTCCACCTTTGACAAGACCTCCTGATACATGTTTCACTTGACCTTGGATATTGGTATCATAATATGTACATATATATTTATGTCATGCAAATAAATGCAGTCATTCTGTATCTCTCTCCTCCTTCTGGCTAATTTCACTCAACATAATCTTCTCCATGTCCATCCATTTATAGGCAAATTTTATAACTTCATTTTTCCTCACAGCTGCATAGAATTCCATTGTGTAGATGTACCAAAGCTTCTTTCTCCAGTTATCGATTCTCGGGCACTCTGGTTGTTTCCAGATTCTGGCTATGGTGAATAATGCTGCTATGAACATCAAAGTAGGGATGGTGTTTCCGCTGTGTATTTTTAGCTTCCCAGAGTAGATTCCCAGGAGTGGTTTGGCTGGGTCAAAATGGGAGTTCAATTTCTAGTCTTTGGAGGATGTCCATATTGTTTTCCAGAAAGGCTGTACCAGCCGGCATTCCCACCAACAATGGATGAGGCGTCCCCTTTTCCCCACATCCACGCCAGCACTTGTTGTTCTTGCTCTTTTGAATATGTGCCAGTCTCTGTGGTGTAAAATGATATCTCATTGTTGTTTTGATTTGCATCTCTCTGATGATTAGTGATGATGAGCATTTTTTCATATGTTTTTTGGCCATTCGAATTTCTTCCTTGTTGAAGTTTCTGTTCATTTCTTCTCCCGATTTTTTGATGGGGTTGTTTGTTTTCTTCTCGTAAAGTTCTACCAGTGCCTGATATATCCTGGATATTAACCCCTTATCAGATGGTTATTGGGTGAATATTCTTTCCCATTCTGTGGACTCTCTTTTGCATCTTAGTCACTGTTTCTTTTGAGGTGCAGAAGCTTTTTAGTTTCCTGTAGTCCCATATGTTTATCTTTTCTTCTAGTTGCTTTGTTAGTGATGTTTCACCTTTGAAGATGCCTTTAGCTTCAATGTCGTGGAGGGTTTTTCCTATATTTTCTTCAATGTATTTTATAGTCTTATGTTGAGATTTTTAATCCATTTTGATCTGATTTTTGTGCATGGTATTAGACACAGGTCCAAATTCATTTTTTTCACATGTCACTGCCCAGTTTTCCCAACACCACTTGTTGAAGAGGCTTTCCTTACTCCATTTTGGACACTTTGCACCTTTATCGAAGATTAAATGATCATGTGTTTGAGGTTGGGTGTCAGGATACTCAATTCTATTCCATAGGTCCACAGGTCTGTTTTTATTCCAATAAGAAGTGGTAATTTCTTAGTCTCAAATATCAGGTACTTTATCCTAGTTCTAACATGATGTTTTATGTCATATTAGATAAGCTACAGAGCATGATTTCAGCATAAACTATAAAGCATAAGGGAGAAGGCAGAAGCAGATGTTACCCTCTTAGACAAGGGTTTGCTCTTTCAATGTGCATTGAACTCCATTTACCCAACCCTTCCCCCTCTTTTCCCTCTCAGCCTGCTTTCTGTTATCCCACCCACCCCAACCACACAGGACTCCTCACCTTCACTGAAATCTTTCTGCATGTTTATGCTATTTTGGTTCGGGCTCCACTTCTCTCTACCTCTAATTACATCCTCTCCTCCCACACCGTAGCTCAGTGCTTCCTTTCAGAGGCTACTGAAATCTCACCTTCTTGTCATCCATCTCAGCTTGAGCGCTGCACATCAGAATCACCCAGGGAGCTTTATGAAAATGCCGAGGTCCATCCAGTCCAGCTATTATGATTTAATTGCGCAGGGCCAGGGCCCAGGCAGCGGTCTTTAGCAAGAGCCCCCGAGTGATTCTAACAGACAACCCGGAGTGAGCGGCACTGCAGAGCAGGCGGAGAGCACAGCAGGCAGAGTTAATTACTCCCTCCTCTGTGCTCCCGGAGCCCTTAGCTTTCCCATTGCTCATGAAATTTAATGCCTGTGGTATTAAAGTTAGTGTTATATAGTAAGTGCTCAGTAAATGCCGAGGGTTGTTAAACTCCTTCTCCCTCCAATTGAGCATATATCCAGGAGGGAATACCCTTGTTGTCGGAATGGAACTCTGGAGAAGGGAGTCAGATTTCCACACCTGACAACACTGAGAGTAGGATTTACTTGTGAGAACTCGCCAGGTCTCTCTCTCTCTCTCTCTCTCTCTTCTCTCTCTCTCTCTCTCTCACACACACACACACACAGTGTCTTTTCAGCATAGCCCTTGAGTTTGAATGTTACACCTCTGGTTGGGTTGCTGCCGCTGAAAGCAGAGAGCAGCCTTCCAATGCTGGGCTCCCTAAAGACAGACTCGGAATCTCATCACTCCCTGCCCTGTGCTTTGTTGTTCCCCTTTCTCTTGTGTTTTATGTTGGGTTCCAATCTCACTTTCAAGAGCACGCAGTCAGCTATGCTTGTGAAAGGCTTTCAGAAAGTCCAGGTCAATGATGCCTCCCCACCCCATCCCTCCCAAACTGCCAAGCCTATATTTTATATGGAGCTTGACAGATTCCTTTCAGTCACCTCTGTCTTTCCCCAACACATCTTTGCCTTGCTGTCCCAGCACCAGTCACACACAGGAAGGCCCCGCCATGCTTGCTGCTTACTCTCCCGGCTCTGTGTGTGTGTATGTGTGTGTGTGTGCGTGTATGTGTGTGTGTTGGAGCACAGTACACGGAGTGGTGATCTCAGCCTCCCTGAGCAGGAGGCCAGCCCGAGGCCACTCCTTTGAGGGGAGCTGAGGCAAGGAAAGGAAAAGAGGAGAGAGACAGACACCAAGGGTGATCAGAAGACCCATGATTCAGAACATGCCTTGTCACTGAGAAATCCAGTTGTCATTCCCTTTTCTTCCCCTTTCCTGAGGAAGGGAACCAGGCACAGAGTTATTCTTTCCCATTAAAAGTCCTATTTATCATCATTTAAGAAATACATAGTTTAGGTCACATGATGTACACAGTTGCCACAACTCACCGTGGTCACCAAGACCCTCAACCAGTGTCCTTGTGTTTTCCTTTGCCTACCTCGTCCTCCCCTTGCTTGGTATTTACAGTTCTGTAAGCAGAACCAAGCGCTTCTCATCATTTGCCGCTGTCTGTTCCCTTGTTTTGTGTCTGTCTTCTGCACTCAGGACCATCCAGAATTTCTCTTTCTCCCTTTGACGTATTTCACTTAGCAAAATGTGCCCCAGCTCCATCCACATTGCTGTGGTCTGCATGACTTTCCAATTGTCCTGACAAGGGGGCTGGAGCCAGAGTATAGCAAGAAGGCTCCTGGAGCACCGCCAGGAGTTATTCCTGAGTGGAGAGCCAGGAGCAATCCCTGAGCATTGCTGGGTGTGACCCAAAATAAAAAATATAAGTGACTATCCTGATCAGACATAATCAGAGGGGTTGATGGGCTGGGAGCTGCTTACCCTTTCCAGGAAGTGCTATATCCTGACAACTGTCTTCACATAGTCAGTCAGCTGAGACTTCTTTTGTAATGTGATTTTCTCCACTTCTTCTTGATGGGACTTGTCTTTTCTTTTCCTTTAAGATCGCTGTGACTTTGATGAGCTGTAGGATGTAAACACAGTTGAGTCCAGTGACCAACTTCACCAATGTATGATCTGATTGATCTGAAAATGGAATAATCTGTGTGTGTATTGGAACAAATCTACTAACGTTTTTGCCTGGGTTCTTTATTAGCTAAATAGCAAGCCATTACCTAGTTCCCTTGGAAGTTATGCAAATTAATTAATGTTTGGAATGACTTGAGAATTTAAATTAGTCTATAAATACCAAGCAGTGGAATCTTTCCTGCTGAGAGGGCCCAGGTAATTCATAACCTTTGATAATAAAGGTAAAAATAGTGTATTTGGGCTATACAATTAAATGTGATTTATGGGTGATGCATATTTTTAAAATCTGAAAACCATTTAATAGAAGCAATTCATATTTCATAACTATAATAAAAGCATTTTATGAATTTAGGAGAAGTGATCATCTACTGTTGCAGGACACCTAAAAGCCTAGGCCTCTGCATCTGCCCTGGATTGTTGCCTCCTGCAGGTCACTCGTAGATAGGGGGTAGTCTAAATGTGGCAGTCTTATCTGACCATGTATTCTAGACTGGCTGGTATAAATATTCTCTCATGCGACCACAATCATCGTGGGACTAGCTAGATCTTACCAGCATATTTGCCTGGCCACGTTGGATCTCTAAGTAATTAGACCAGAGAGAAATGCTGTTTGCCTCCAAGCAAGCAAGCATGGCTCCCTGATAACTCAAAGGCAACTAAAATACAAAATTACCGTGGAAGTAGACGAGACTCTTGTGAAGGCTTGGAGAAATATTTAACTGGCATTAGTATTAGTCTTTGGTACAGAGACATGCCATATGAACCCCCTTCTCTATTCTATAAAGGCATTTCCAGGCAGATCTTGGTTCAAGACATTAGGTGAGGTGCTGGGAGAAATTACCTCAGGGCATTTGACCCTTCCTGCCAGGGGAAGTTACATCTAGCTTATAGCTTCTCCCAGCTCTGCTAGGAGGCTTTGAATTAGCTCTGGGTCCTTGTAAACAGCCAGATGGTCTCCTGAAGTTGCTACATGTCTATAGAGCTATTTTCCTGTTTTTATCTCTAGATAGCCCAGCCCAGAATGGGCTGGGCTGGGGAGTTTGGGCAGATTTCAAGCTTCACTTTTCAGCTTATAAAATAAGCTGCAAGAAGAAAAGAAAACCCCTTTCTTTTTTCCCCTTTTTGCCATTTCTGCTTCCCTTGGCATTTTGCTTCTCCATTCTCTCCATTCTCTGTTGGGCCTCAACACGTGGTGGCAGCCATCTTGGCCTACACCTAGCTGGGGCCTACCTGGAAACCCAGAGTCTGGAGGTTTACCTCCTCTTGGATTGAATATTGGAACCTGTGATAGTAAAGCCCTTTTAAAACTGCATTGGATTCCTGAGTCTTCATCCATCTCCGCCGGCTTCAGAGGTAGAAGGGAACTTCGCTTCCTGGCACTGTCGGGGATCCCGGTGGCGTCCCCGACAATCTACTATAACCTTCTAGACATTGTATCTTTTAACATTTTGAGCAAGGCAAGAGCGCACTCAGTTTATCTGTAACCTATTATGATTTTAGAAATTTAACTCTAAACTTTCCCCATTTTTCTTTTTTACCCACAAAACTGTTTTAATGATTTCCCTGGAAATTTGCCTGTATACAACCTTGCTGTATTCAAAGCCTCCTCTGTCAAGATTTAGCACTTGTATATTGTAGTCATTAAAACTGAACAAAATCTTAATAGTCCCTTTATGAACTACTATTCCAACTTTGCAGAGTGGAAATCACAACATGTTAATTGGATTTAATTCACTATTTTAAATTACACAAACTCCTGACAGTAGGCAATAACACGGTGTTTGCAAGCCATAAAATTGGAGCTGATATTGCTCCTTTATTAACACTTAATGAAACTATTCATAATCTTATTTATGGTTCACAAAAAGGAAGACTGTGTTTGTTGTGCAAGCACAAGGGTCTGCTCAAAGTGGTTCTTTGCTCATCTAGGTGCCTGTCCAGAAGTTAATCAAAGGGTCCACCATCCGGTCGCCTCTCTGTTCTGCCAGCTTCTCACCACACGGATCCTTACTTCACCCCCGTACCAGTCCAACAGGTGGATGTCGACAAAGGTTAGTAATTCAGTGAACCATTTTCTGTGCTAAGGAAGGAGCACAGAGGTGCCGTCAAGGCCTGAATGTGAATTTGGTTCCAACTATGCTGAGGCGCCCTCAGATAAATCAAATTCTCACACGGACCTGACTTTCTGCCTCTAGAAATCAAGAGTTTGGGAGTGGGAAGGGGGTTAAAAGTTTGGACTATCATAATGTCTTCACCATGTCTAAAATCCCTTATTACACGATTTTAATATTGATTTCAGAATTGTTGCTCTTGAAATCGTTGTTGTGTTTAAGTGATATTTGTAGACTTTCAGGCTTCAAAGAAGATAGTTTCTGACGATGTAACATTTAATATCTTTTTTTTCAGGGCCTAGGATATAGTTCAGTGGTAGAATGCGTGGCTCATGTAAATGAGGCATTGCTTTGATCCTTGCTGCCAAGAAACAAACAAACAAAAGTTCAGTGTATTAAAAGCAGAAGTATAAAGTCAGAGTGGATACAATTAGCGTTTACAACAGTTTTCTCAGCCAGGCCCCTTGTGGGTCCCCAGGATATTCCAAGGGGGCCACCCATGAGAGTTGTGTAAATGGGGGCCCTTGGTATGAGAATAAAAAAGGAAAGACCAGTAGGACCTGCTTGAGGGGGTGTCGTGGCAAGGTGGCAAGGAGGGAAATGAGGTTGGAAGCTTCCAGGATTAGTGCCATGCTGAGAAATGCTGATTTAACTGTGCTTGTCTTCATCTAAGTTCAGTCTCTATGATACCAGCAGAGGGTGTTGCCCAATTGTAAAGCTCAGGCTTGCATATGCGAGGCCCTGGCTTCCCCAGCACCTACCCAACACTACCAGGGAAGGGCCTGGTAGTATCTCAGAAACACTCTGAGAGTGTGACCTGCACAATGATAAAAATATATATTTGAGAGTGAGAGATTCAGCTCAAAAGGTTGGCGCAAATCCTTTGCTAGCTGGAGGCCCCAGGTTTGCTTTCTAGCACCACTCAGTCCTGCCAGGAGTGACCCCTGTAGTAGTCCCTGAGCATTGCCAGATGTTACCCTAATCAGAAACAGGCTGGAGAGATAGTACAGGGTTTAAGTTACTGCTTTTGCATATGGTCAACTCTGGTTCTATCCTAGGCACCATCTGTTGACCCCCAAGTACTGCCAGGAGTGATCCCTGAGCATAGAAGCAGAAGGAAGCCCTAAGGACTACCAGGAGTTGCCCCCAAAACAAAATAAAAAGCTATCTCTCCCCCACATCCCACTGCCTCTTGCCCCTCTCTCTGTGTGTGGATAGATACACATACAGATACATCATAGAAAACAGAGGAGAGGGAGGAGAGAGAGGGAGAGGAGAGAAAGAGGAGAGAAGAGATAGGAGAGGAAGAGAGAGGAGAGAGAAGAGAGGGAGAGGAGAGAAAAGACAAAGAAGAGAGGAGAGAAGAGAGAAGAACGAGAGAAGAGAGGAGACGAGGGAGGGGAGAAAGGAGAGAGAAGAGAGAAGAGAGAAAAGAGGAGAGAGAAGAGAGAGGGAGAAGAGAGTGAGAGAAGAGAGGAGAGAGGCAAGGGGAGAGAGAGCGAGTACACACTGTGTTAGCGATGTTATTGATCCTTTTTACACATTGTAAAATAATTTAGTCAAAAGCTAAATTTGGTTCAGCCTAGGAGCTCAGACACTGAAACCATGTCTAGCAATTATTTTGCTTATCCGAAGCTTTAAAAACAAAAGTACAAAAACGTCTTCTGCAGTTTTCACCCACTTTGATCAGACTGACCTGAAAAAAAAAATTCACAAGTTGGGACTGGTCTCATCAGCTTTGACTTAATTGTTTTACTTGAGCAGCAAGAATGTTAATTCACCATCAAGACACCTAAAAGTTTACTCTGCTGTAAGTTTCTATAACACACTTCAGACCAAATATCAAAATCCTCTATTATTTGCTATGCCCCCAACCCCCAGCTAGAAAATCAAGCCCAGGAACCTGCTCACATGACCTCAAATGTGGAGTTTATGAGTTTGGGTCAGTTCCTTCCTTCTCTGGCTGCTTTCCTAAGGACCTTGGGAAATAAGAGTCTTTCATTCCCTCTTCCAAGGATGGACCCCTGGAATCAGGCGTGATAGGCATGAGCTCCCCAAATCAGCCTTAGTGGTAAAAGTGACTTCTCACCCCCTGATTCGGGCACATCAATCTTAAACATGAAATTTCAGACTAAGTCTTGAATCTTTAAGTGATTTCCCCTTGGTAAAAGGAAAACAGATTCTTCTTGAATATTCAAATCACAAGAAATGGGGGAGACATTGACGAGTGAGCTTCCGAAAGTGGGGATTCTGGGGAGCAAGGACGATAAGCCCAGATGTTCCCACTCATCTGTGTACAGTGAGAGACGAGGCAAGGCAGGGATGGCGGCCAACAATGGGAGACATTAGGCCCCAGATGACAGACATCAGTGGGTAGGGGAGGAAGGGAATGAAGAGGTTGACGGGTGGAAACGGAATTGGTCGAGGGTCCTGGACCCTTCGGTGGTTCGGAGTGAGGTGACTATGGGCCTCCAGACCATAAGAGCTGACACTGTGGTAAACGTTTTACCCAAATGATATTAAAATTCAAAGATGAATCTGCCAGGGAGACAGGGTGGGAAGCGGGAGGGGAGCCCTGTTTGGGGTGAGCACTGGAGAGATGCTGAGAGTGGTGGTGGGTGTGGAGTTGGAGCATGGGACGCCAAGACTCTGTTACTAAACGCATTATAAGTGACAGTGCCTCAGTAAAGTGCATCGTTATAAATAAAGTATTAGAAGTTGATTTCCTTCATTTCTGAGAATTTGAGGACTCAGAAGTTTGGGGGTTTTGGCTAAGAGACCTTATTTCTCTCTTTAAGTCAATCAGAACAGACCTTTAACTGAAGGTATTTTATATTCTAATTTATCAATATTATATGGAGACAGAAAAACATACTATGTTCACAAGGAGAGATAAAAATATTTCTGAATTATAAAATATATATACAGGCACAGTAAGAAGTAATAGCTTCAATTCTATAATTCCAGTCACAGAAAAAAATTAAACACAAAAAACTTAATGGCCCAGATATCAACGGCCCTTATGGGCATGAAAGTCCTAATTGATTTGAACTGAAAAGTATAAATAGACAAGGGAAAAAAGATTAACACACTGTTCTTTTTTACCCCTCATTCATCAGGGAATAAATCTCTATAAGACATTAAACCATTTACAGAAATCACCAAATCCCCACTTGTAACTACCAACAAGGAATAAAACATAAATCATTAATGAACCAGAGATATTAAAAAACCACAAAATTAAAAGGGTAAAATTAACATCGGAAAGCAGGACACGAGGCTCTATTTCCACTTCATTTCCTTTTCTATTCCTTTTGTTTGCGTAGTTTTGATTTTTAGGCTGTGCTCAGGATACCACGTGGTGGGTGGGTATAAGACCTGGGCCTCCTGCATGCAAAGCCTGTGTTCAGCCCAATGAGCTCTCTTCTCCCCCCTATCTCCACTTTGAGATCATGGGTGGGGACCAGGAAACTTCGGACCTGGGTTTGGTTCCTTGTGAAGTGCACCATTTCTGGTAATTTGCTCATCCTGATGGACTCTCCAAAATTGTTTACAACTATAAACTGAAGTCACATCAGATTTTTTTCATTCCACTCAAATTCCACTCATTAATTAAACAATGAGCCAATGAAATGTTAAGTCTATTCAAAAGAAAACTCCAAAGTATTTGTGAATCAAGAATCCTGAAATAAGTTTGAAAATGGATCCCAAACTGCCTTTTGGGGATAAGGGAATAGCGGTCTCTCTATGTGAAAGAATTTATTTGCAAATGGATAAGCAGGAACTGCTTGCATTGCTTAAGGTTTCCTCTAAGTTAATCTGGATCCCTGAGAATTAAAATGACCAATCAAAGGACAAATCAAGTCCAAAAGTTCCTGTAGTTGAAGCCTCTCTAGAGGGCCCAAGAGTTCAGCGGAAAGAGGTTCACTCAGCTCGTTCCTGTTGTAAAGAGAGCATATATTTTCCCAATGTAAATAAGTGCACAGAGATATTCCTGTTGTAAAGAGAGCATATATTTTCCCGATGTAAATAAGTGCACAGAGATATTCCTGTTGTAAAGAGAACATATATTTTCCTGTTGTAAATAAGTGCACAGAAATATTCCTGTTGTAAAGAGAACATATATTTTCCCGTTGTAAATAAGTGCACAGATAACACACGCACATCTTCAGCTTCCACTAGTACTGAAGCAGGCATTAATTGGGCGTATATTCTTTAAGATTCTCAGAAAATGAATTTCACTAGAGGAGAGCAAACTAGTTTTACTGACACAGAATGGAAGCGATTTACCGGAATAGGCACCTTTGTTATTTAGACTGTTCTGCGCCTGTCTGCTGCAGATTCGAGAAGATTTTCATCTCTCCTTTAACTGTCTAGGAGAACTTAGAGAGGGAGCCTGATCCAGAAAGAACACTATTATCAGAGGTGGCCTTTTCTCTAAATGCCCAATGTGTATGGCAGGGCAGGCATGGGTCTTGTTGCTCTCCCTTTGGGTCTCAGCCCTTGGCCTATCCTTGGTCAGGGCTGGCATTCAGACCTCAGTTGCCACCTTGTTCACATGTATCCTGTCTTTGAGACCCCCTAATGTTCAAAAATAAAATTCCTTTTGCTCCCATGAATCTGTCTTATGTCAGCTTAATTGTCAGAACAGCCAAAGAAGCTAGACGAGTAGAAGGGGGAAAGTTTCCTCCCATGCATAATGGAAACATGTGAGTTAGAAGAGTTCTGCTTTTCACATCTGCAAAACAGGCACACTTCTTGGAAATGGAAATTGATACTTATAAGTGGAAAGTATTTGTGAGGGCAAAGAATTAGTCATAGTATTTTCAAAGTCGTTAAATCTGGTGTTATAAAAACCTAAAGTATTCACTTTAGTAAGAGCTTGAAAATGGTCCTAGAGGGTAGAGGAGGCAGATGGTGGCCTTACCCCAATTCAACCCCCCAGCACCATCAGGAGTGACCCTGAGCACAGAGCCAAGAATAGCCTCTGAAAACCTCCAAATGTGGCCCAACTCCACACCTCTCTACAGTCCGAATACAAGAGTTTGGAAACTGGATCAGTGGTTCCTAAACTCTGTTTATAAAATGCTTTACCTGAAGTACTGTTTTAAAATATAGGTTCTGATGTACTGTTCCTTCAGAATATAGGTTCTGAAGTACTGTTCAAAAATATAGGTTCAGAAAAAACCCAATTCTGATGGTTTTTCAAACTTCAGGGCCCCTCTCAGTATCACTAGAAGGTTCAGTAATGCACATTCCAGGTCAGGCCTGACTGAAAAAATTAAAAACATGTGAACAGGTCGGGGGTGGGGGCCCATGCGTTTTCCTTTTTAGTCATAAGTTTCTCCTAGTTGATTGTGCAGTAAATAAACCGAAGCGCTGTCTTTGGAATCACTTTTCATGAGGAAAGTCTTCAGCTGTCATCCCTCAGTGACCATCCTTCCGAGTGCCTCCAACACGAGACGTTAGCACACTTAATGACAACCAGTCATGCATGGAAAGGCAAGTGCAAACGATAACGTCCCCACCATGCTGACCTCTGGAACTTAGTCCAGCCTGGCACACAGTCTGTACTGGACTCACAGTTCCCCACTTCTCTTCCTATCACGCGAGAGTGGAGGAAGCTGAGACCCCTTCACAGTGTGTGCTGAGCACTCCTGGGGTTTCTGGGTCCGTCACAGTTCATCTACCCACCCTAATGAAAGTCTTGGCCCTGTTAGCAGGCCTTATTCAATTATGCCATGGTTTATTTATTTTTTAATTCAAGTTGACATTTTTTGATTAGCATATTCTTGTAAACTACTTTTAATTTAAAAAATTATTATACCACTGTGAGATATACAATTACAAAGATGTTCATGTTTGGGTTTCAGTCATACAGTGTTCCAGCACCCATCCCTCCACCAGTGTCCATTTGCCACCACCAATGTCCCCTGATTCCCCTGCCCCTCTCCCAGCCTGCCTCTTGTTTATTTACTTTACTTTTTTTGGGGGATCATACCCAATGATGCTCAGGAATTACTCCTAGTGGTGCTCCAGGAACCATATGGGATGCCGAGGATTGAACCTAGGTTGGCTGCATACAAGGCCCTACCCACTAGACTATTTCTCCGGCCCCTACTTTATTTATTTTTTTTTGTAAAACAACATCTGTCCTGAAAAAGCCTTGACAAAACCTTGTGTTGCCATACTGACGAGGAACCATAAACTCATTATCGCCATTAATACTGGTTACACTAAAGTATTCGGATGTTCACATCTTCTTGTGACATGAGAAACATCTAACAATATGTCTATCAAATGGGGCTCATTATACAACAGGGCTATGAATTTTATGCACATGAATTTTCTTGTCTTTTTTTTTTAAGAGGAAAGAAATCATAATTTAGAATTTTTTATTTATTTTGGTTAGTGCAGACTCGGGTTAGTTCTGGGTCTGCACTCAGGGATAATCCTGGCAGAGCTCAGAATGCTGGGAATCGAACCCAGGTTTGTCCCATGCAAGGAAAATGCCCTCCCTGCTGTATTCTCTCTCCTCGATCGCTTTTCTTGTCTTTTGAACTAAGTATTTCCTTAGTTTTAAGACTGTATAACTTACTTGTTTCCATATTTCACAGAGTAACAGTCACTTGATCACTTGAATCCCGTTATTCATCGATTTGCTCGAGCGGGCGCCAGTAACATTTCCATTGGACCCTATCACGTGCCAATGTAGCCCAATGGCATCTGGTTGATTCAAGACTATGAAGAGCCTCAAACCGTTCCTTCAGGGTCTTAACAAGGAAGTCTGACTATCTTGTAGGTGGGCGGCCACGTGATCTTTTGACATCCCGTGGGATCCAGTCGGTAATGGCTCTAGTCCAGCGGTTGTCTCCAAATCGCATTACATGTCCAGCCCGGTCTGATTTTTGAAGCCTTGGCAAACGAGACAGCGTCCCTGATTCTGGAATAGCGACGGAGGTCAGAACTCCGATTCCTTCTCTCACTTGAGTGAGGCGTGATATTCCAAACATAGCTCTTTCGATTCCTCTTTGGGACACCCGAATAGCGTTCTCATCCTGCTTTCGGGGGGCCCAGGTCTCTGAGGCGTATGTTAATGCAGGGAGAATGGTGGAGTCAAAGAGATGTGCCCGGATCAGAGGTTCTTTGTCCTTTTTAGCTATTTCTTCGATGCCTTTGAAGGCATTTCATGCCGCTCTCTTCCTCGTGTGCAGCTCAGGTTTTAGGTAGTTCATCATGTTGACTTCTCGACCTAGGTACACATAACTGCTGCATTCAGAGATGTTTGTTCCATTGAAAGTGAATGGGGCCTCAGGAACTAGTTCATTTTTCATAAACATGGTTTTCTTCAGATTCAGCTGTAGACCTATCTTTCCACATTCTCCGGTCAAAGTCAGCCAGCATTTGTGCCGCTTGGCTAATGTTTGGTGTTATTAGAACGATGTCATCAGCAAAGCGGAGGTAGTGTAGTTGCCAACCATCTATCTTCACTCCATCTATCTTCACTTCACAGAGTAACAGTATGATCAATAATTGAATATGTCTTTTTTTTGTAGCCACACACAAGGGTGTTGAGGGCTAACCCTGTTTGTGTTCCAGGAGCTCTCCCTCAGGGCCACTCAAGGGTCCCGGCCATTGCTGGAGCTTCAGCTAGCACTCCTACATGCAAAGCATATGTGCACCCCACTGAGCTGTCTCAGCAATCTTGAAAATGTCTTGAGTATTGGGAAATATTAATTTGCCTTGAATTATATTTCTACTTCAAAATAAAATTACCTTAGTACACATTTCATGATACCACAATTAGAAAAGCTATTTCCCCCTTGGGTTCTGAAACTTAAATGAATATAAACTCGATTTTTTTTTCATGCAAAGGATTAAGGTATAGATGATGAATGAGATAGTGAATAAAAAACATTGTTGTTGGGAAATTTATAAAGTCCAAATTTTGTGAAAATGCTGGGAATTTAATTCACGCTCTTCTCAATTTTCTTCCTAGGGGTTTTGAGTATGATAGAACGAGGACTGATCCCCCAACAGCAAGGATTACTTTCCAGAACCCACCTGTTTTGCCCAGGCCGGCTCCTCTGCACGACTTTATTGAGGCACACAGGCATCCAACTATTGGTAAGAAAGTCTTTCCTATATGGTTATAATAAATGTACACAGAAATGACAACCGATGAGCATTTAGGGCAGCCCAACTCTAATATTCAATAGTAAAATCAAAACTATACATACTGATTCTTACCTTTGCTTTACTGAATAAAATAATGTTAACCTATAAAATATGTACTGAGGACTCGTGTTAGTAGGGGGCACAGGTACTGCAGCTCAGTCCAAACTGAGTATGCAAATATCACGATAAAGAGAATCACACAGTTGTTCGACTTCCCAGTGTCTCTATATTATACATGGGCCTAATAAGCATGAAATAGTGTCAAAAGGTGTATATATTAATATACCTATTGCTAACAAAATGAAGGGTTGTGGAAGGAAGGAAGGATGGAAGGAGGAATGAAGGAAGAAAGGGAGGAAGGGAGGGAGGAAGGAAGGAAGGAAGGAAGGGAGGGAGGGAGGGAGGGAGGAAGGAAGGAAGGAAGGAAGGGAAGGAAGGAAAGAAGGAAGGAAAAAGAAGGAAGGAAGGAAAGAAGGAAGGAAAGAAGGAAGGAAGGAAGGGAGGGAGGAAGGGAGGGAGGAAGGAAGGAAAGAAGGAAGGAAAGAAGGAAGGAAAGAAGGAAGGAAGGAAGGGAGGGAGGAAGGAAGGAAGGAAGAAGGAAGGAAGGGAGGAAGGAAGAAGGAAGGAAGGAAGGAAAGAAGGAAAGAAAGAAGGGAGGAAGGAAGGAAGGAAGAAGGAAGGAAGGGAGGAAGGAAGAAGGAAGGAAGGGAGGAAGGAAGAAGGAAGAAGGAAGAGAGGAAGGAAGGAAGGAAATACACTGAAGCAAAGAACAAACGAGATATGCCCACACTTTCAAGGTACTTGCACCATAAGAAAACAAGAAGATTTAAAATATAACTATATACAACATAGCATAACATAAAAACCAAATAGTTGTTAAAGTCTATAGCTATAGGAACTTAGAAGGAACGGAAGAAGATTCCAGAGCGGAATCTGGATGAAATGGGGAAACTGAGACAGCACTGCCCTGAGATCCCACAAACTAATGGCGGAGTCGCAGGCAAATCATTGACTTCCCCTCACCTTCAGTCTTCATAGTTATAAGACAAGAGATCTGGGCTACATTAGGTCACCTGTTCAACAGCTATCTGTTGGAGCTTTTACATATTTGAGAGGATACATCAGGTGTTGGATCCACAGAGAAACTGAGGCAGCTGACATTTTTGCTCCTAAGGTGCTTACAGCATAGTAGGAGATACAGGTTGCAAAAAAGGTAAGTAAGAACATAAGCAAATGATGTGTGCTAGAAATAAGAGAAAACAACGTAGACACAGGAGGTGGTTTCCTGCCCTGTGAGAAAAGCGTCAGGGAATGCCTGTCAGAAAAACACAGAAGACTTGAGTTGACATCCAAACCATGAGAAGGTTCTGGTCAGGGGAAGATCCAGGGGAAAATGTTTCTGATAGAAGACAGCATAGGTACAAAGGTCCCAAGTTTGGCTGATGAGAACAGTTCCCAGGACTGACTGACTGACTGACTGACTGACTTCCTTCCTTCCTTCCTTCATTCCTTCGCTCGCCTCTCGTTCCTTCGTTCCTTCGCTCCTTCCTTCCCTTCCTTCCTTTCCTTCCTTCGCCCTTCTTGCTCCTTCCTTCCTTCCTTCCTTCCTTCTTTTTCGCTCCTTCCTTCCTTCTCTTTCCTTCCTTCTTTCCTTCCTCCCTCCCTCCTTCCCCCTCCCTTCCCCCTCCTTCCTCCCCCTTCCTCCTCTCTCCTCTCTCTCTCTCTCCTTCCCTCTGGTGGATGCTCTAGGATGCAGAAGTGGCAGGCAAGCACTTTGGAACAAGACATCAGACTCTTCAATCAAACCCAAATTGAAGAGATTCTACAAAGCACCTGACAGCTACTTACCAAACCCACCCATGTCATGAAAATAAGAAAAGGCTAAAAACTGTCCTAGACTAGAGGAGACCAAGAAGTTATGATGACAAAATACAATATGATATTCTGAACAGACCCTAACAGTACAAGGAGATTAATGGAAAAATTAGCAAATCCCAAATCAAGTCAGGAATTCAGACAAATATATCATGGTAAAGATGCTAGCAAGAGGGGGAAATGCATGCACTTAACTCTTCTGTGAAAAATAATTGCAAAGTTGAAAGTTTATTATTATTATTTATTATTATTATCATTATTATTATTATGTTGGTTTGGGGGTCATACCCAGTGACTCAGGGCTTATTCCTGCCTATGTTCGGAATAGCCTAAGGATCACTCCTTGTGGGGCTAGGGGAAAGCCTAGGGGATGCCAGGGATTGAAACAGGTGGCTGCAAGCAAGGCAGGGACCCTACCTGCTGTACTGTCTCTCTGACGCTGAAAGATGATTCCATTTATTTATTGGTTTTGTTTTTTTAAGGAGGCCACACTTGACTGTGCATAGGGCTTATACCTGCACCCAAGGATCACTCCTGGCGCGTGGACCATATGGGGTGCCTGGGCTCAAACCTGGGCTGGGGGCCAGAGCAATAGTCCAGCGGGTAGGGCATTTATTTGCCTTGCACATTGTCGGCCCATGTCGGCCCGGATTCAATCCCCAGCATCCCATATGGCCCCCCGAGCACCGCCAGAAGTAATTCCTGAGTGCAGAGCCAGGAGTAACCCCTGAGCATTGCTGAGTGTGACCCAAAAAAGCAAAAAAAGAAAACCCAAACCCTGGGCTGCCACGTGCAAGACAAGCACCCTACCCATCGCATCATTGCTCCAGCACCTGAGGGTTTATTTTTAAAACATCAAAAGTAAAGCATGGAAAAGGCCGAAGTGAAGGTAAATTAAAAGTGTAATTTGTCAGAGAAAGACAAATACTATGCAGTCTCATTTTTACAATAATGCAAAATAGAGTTTATAGGTATATAGAGGACATATTGAGGGTTACAAGTGTTGGGAGGTGTGTGAATGGGTAAAGAGGGTCAAAAGTCCAGTTACAAAACAAATCAGTCATGGTCATTATAATGCATAATGAATAAACTATAGCTAATTATTTCATATTTGAAAAATACCAACTTCTCATCACAAGAAAGAAATTGTATAACAGTGCCTGATGATGGATAATTAACTAGTTCTGTTGTAGAGATAATTTCACAATATCTAAATAGAATTATTGTGTATTCCAGATGCCTATTAATGTTATATATCAAATATACCTCAATAAAAATTTAAATGTAAATTAAAAATTAATAAAAAATTGAGAAAGAATACCATGAAAAAAATAGTCAAAATTCTTCAAATAAATTGACCAAACACTCCTGAAATTTGTATGGAACAATAAACCCCCCAAGGATAGCTAAAGCAATCCTCGGGAAAAAGAAGATGGGAGGCATCACCTTTCCCAACTTCATACCGTACTACAAGGCAGTAGTAATTAAAACAGCATGGTATTGGAATAAAAACAGACCTGTGGACCTATGGAATAGAATTGAGTATCCTGACACCCAACCTCAAACACATGATCATTTAATCTTCGATAAAGGTGCAAAGAGTCCAAAATGAAGTAAGGAAAGCCTCTTCAACAACTGGTGTTGGAAAAACTGGGCAGCGACATGTGAAAAAATGAATTTGGACCTGTGTCTAACACCATGCACAAAAATCAGATCAAAATGGATTAAAGATCTCAATATCAGACTTGAATCCATAAAATACATTGAAGAAAATATAGGAAAAACCCTCCACGACATTGAAGTCAAAGGCATCTTCAAAGGTGAAACATCACTAACAAAGCAACTAGAAGAAAAGATAAACATATGGGACTACAGGAAACTAAAAAGCTTCTGCACCTCAAAAGAAACAGTGACTAAGATACAAAGACAGTCCACAGAATGGGAAAGAATATTCACCCAATACCCATCTGATAAGGGGTTAATATCCAGGATATATCAGCCACTGGTAGAACTTTACAAGAAGAAAACAAACAACACCATCAAAATATGGGGGAGAAGAAATGAACAGAAACTTCAACAAGGAAAAAACATATGAAAAAATGCTCATCATCACTAATCATCAGAGAGATGCAAATCAAAACAACAATGAGATATCATTTTACACCACAGAGACTGGCACATATTCAAAAGAGCAAGAACAACAAGTGCTGGCGGGGATGTGGGGAAAAGGGGACACTTATCCATTGTTGGTGGGAATGCTGGCTGGTACAGCCTTTCTGGAAAACAATATGGACATTCCTCCAAAGACTAGAAATTGAACTCCCATTTGACCCAGCTATACCACTCCTGGGAATCTACTCTGGGAGGCCAAAAATACACAGCGGAAACACCATCCCTACTTTGATGTTCATAGCAGCATTATTCACAATAGCCAGAACCTGGAAACAACCAGAGTGCCTGAGAATCAATGACTGGATAAAGCTTTGTTACATCTACACAATGGAATACTATGCCACTGTTAGGAAAAATGAAGTTATAAAATTTGCCTATAAATGGATGGACATGGAGAAGATTATGTTGAGTGAAATTAGCCAGAAGGAGAGAGAGATACAGAATGACTGCATTTATTTGCATGACATAAATATATGTACATATTATGATACCAATATCCAAGGTCAAGTGAAACATGTATCAGGAGGTCTTGTCAAAGGTGGAAATTATCACAAACGTGTGGGAGTCAGAGGCTAGGTAAGACAGAAAATGGAACAGTATGCTAACAATTGTTGAAAGTACTAGTACCAACCTAGAACTGAGCATTAAATACAGGCAAAAAGATATACATGACAACCCTTTAATGTATGTTCTGTAATCTGAAATCTGGAAGGGAAGGAAAAGAGAAAGAGAAAGGGAAAGAAATAAAG
>JAJIBD010015577.1:0-29867 GCA_021461705.1 Cryptotis parvus | reverse complement strand
TGACCTTGCTCAGTGGCACAGGGCACCTGGCAAAGCAGAATTTCCAGAGTTCCAGGCCATGCCGGCTCCAGGGAGACAGAGAGAGCCCAGTGTAGCTGAGCTTCCCGACATCAGGAGCTGTTGGGAGAAAGCAATACGTTTGTGCAGAATCTCTATGTATATTCTATTTTATTAAATTAATTGAATCTAGTCTCTCCTGGATGTACGGCATTTTGTGACTGAAGAGACTTGCTTTCCTTCTACTTCTATGTGTCTCAGAATATTTTTTGAGGCGAAGGCGTGTGTCTCTTGGCTATTTTACCCTAAAATAACCAGTCTAGTTATCTCCCCTCATCCTGCCAAGCACAAGCTGGGCACGCGGTGCGCCACTGCCGGGGGCCCGTCTTCAGTGGCAAGCAAGAACCGTTTTGGAAAATGTAATGTCACTTATTTTCTCCTTTAACCTCGCTCATCATTTTCTGTAGGAAAAAAAGAGAAAAAAGAAAAAAAATAAGATTTTACAAATGAAATGGAACCTTTTATATATACATACATCCATGTCTATATCTATATATAATAAAGTAATTTTCCAAAATATAAAGTTAATCAGGCTCCCTAGTAAAAGCAAAAGGGACAGGTAGGCCTTTTTTTGGGGGGTGACTCTGGAGAGAGATTTCTGGAGAGGGTGAGTGGGTGGGGCGGGAAGGTGCCAGGCCCAGTTCTGTGTGGCGTGGGCGTGTGTATGTGTGTGAGCGTATTGCGTGCGTATGTGTGTCCACACATGTGTGTGCATGCATGTGTGAAGGGAAGCGCCCAGGGGCTGGGACTTTGCAGCCCACTGACTGGGCTGGAGAGGGGAGAAGCCCCTTTGCGCCTAGGGCTCGCAGACGGCAGCCCGGCTTCCTCTCTGCTTTATTGCTTCCTGCTAGCAGTGTGTGAGTGATTCCAGCTTAACTCTTGTTTCTGCTGGCAGCGATCAGCCGCACACGCATCGAGAGCTGGAGATTGGCGTAATGAAGCTGTTTTGGTTAATGGGGCTGATGAGGCTGGGGGAACAGCCTAGCTGCTGCTCAGCCCCGATTTGGGCCGCGGGTGGGAGCAGTGGACGCCAGTACTCTGGGTTTTCCTCACCAGCCTTCAGCCTCTTGCCTAGGGAGGGGGCTGCTCGCCCGTGACCCGTGGGGACCAGCAGGGGCGGGGCGCTGTGGGTAGCACCCCTCAGGGCAGGCAATGGGATTAAGCTCTATAAACAGATTGGGCTGCTGCCTCCTGAGGGGACCAGGGGCGACCTGGAGGAGCCGGCAGGAGCGGGAGAGACCCCCTGGGGGTGATGAACGAGCATCATCAAGGTGTTTACACGGTCTGCTGCGGGCAGCCCAGTGGGGGGCCGGTGAGGAGGGGGAGTCGGGGGGTGACGCAGCCACAGGAGGGAGAAAGGAGGGGGGGGGCTTGGCCCAGACCTTTCTGGTACTCTCAGAGCCAACATTCATTCTTCTGTCTGGAACCTGGGGCCAGCAGCCTGCCAGATGCCCACCACAGGCTCGTCCCGTTCCCCTGCCCCCCTGGCCGCCTAACAGCTACCCCAAACAACCCCCTCTTCCCTTGAACATACCGTCCCTGGGGATTCTTGAGACACTCCCCTTCCAGGGCAGCTCACAGCCTCACTCCAGCAGCCCTGAGCTGGGATGGGTGCCAGGCTGCAGGCAGATGGCCCAGGCCTGGTCCTCACACTTTCTGACTGGTGAAAGCATTCCTGATTGCTCTGTTCCTGAGAATCCCAGCAGGGAAGTGGCCCCCCTAGGATAGAGCCCACACCTGATTTTAGCCTTCCCCCCCACCACCCACTCCCAGACTTCTTAGGCAGGCTGCTTTGGGGTTGCGTTGCGGCTGCTAAAGGAACTGCCTTAGTTTCTTTAAAAGATTCATTTGTGGGACTGGAGCGATAGCACGGGGAGGGTGTTTGCCTTGCACCAGCTGACCTGGGTTCAATCCCCCAGTATCCATCCCATGTGGTTCCCTGAGCACCGCCAGGAGTAATTCCTGAGCCAGGAGAAAACCCTGAGCATCTCTGGGTGTGACAAGAAAAAATAAAAAAGGTTCGTTTATTTTTGCTTTGGGGGCCACTTCCCTTGCACTGCTGGAAGTCAGCAGATGGGGTACCAGTGCAAGCAGCGCACCCTTTTACTATCACTCTTTTACTATCTCCAACCAGCCCTGCTTGCTGGTGTTTGCAAGCAGAACTGCCACTCCTCAAGCCCTGTCTCTGGGGTGTGAAGATGAAGCTTTACATTGCTGTAGAATTCTCCCCTCACAGGGAGGGATTTAGGGAAGCTCTGGGGAGTTTTTCTGTTAATGGTTGGGAATTCTCCGTCAAGGTGAAGTCTGGGTTACCACCCTGTCCCCATCCACAGAACCCTCTGGCCCAGTCCCAGCCCTGGAACCCGCAGCCCAGCAGGAGCCGGCTTATTTGGGGAAGGGGCTCCTGCCCCCAGTGGGGGATGCTTGGGAGACCTGGTGTAGTCTGGGGATTCTCCCTTAGCGTAACCAGCTTGGTGCAAAGGGCAAGACCACCTCGCCCCCCCACTTCCCCTTGGAGTGGAGCTAGAGGATGGCCTCTGGGTAGGGGTGTGGAAATCGGGGAGACCGGGCAGGTGTTCTGCGGGGAGAACTGCGCCTCCTCTGCCCTGCCCAGTAAACTCCAGCAGTGGTGCAACCGCTGTCTCACTGGAAGGGGCTGAAGAAGCAACAAGGGCCCTAGGGCTAATGACTGATGCTAACTGACCTTCACACCCTGGTCTTCCAGATCATTCTATTCTAGTCCAGGGTAGTGAAGGGGGACCTGGAGGGGGCTGGGGTGCAGAGGGCAGACAGGCAGCAGGAATTGAACTCGGGGCAGAGCTGCATCTGGCGGGCAGCATGGGGCTCTAGGGGCTTAGAGAGCATCACAGATGTGTGAGGAGGCCCTGGGTTCCGCCCGGCAGCACAGAACCGCCAAACCCATCAGCCCTGGGCCAGGGAGAGGGCTCAAGTGTTAGAGGCCATACCTAGCACATGTGAGGCCCCGAGTTCGACCCCAGCCCTGCATGGTATAGCCTTGGTGGCCCCTTTGCTGGGGAGCCACTCAGGGGGCCCCCAGCACTGCTGTGTGTGTGACCCCTATACAAATTCTTAAAAAAGAAAAGAGCATCAGGCCTGGCTTTCCCGCCCTCAGCCTCTCTGAGGGGTTCAGAGGAAGCTGTCAAAAGCCTCGAGCGTGGAGGCTTCTGTTTCCTGCAAAACACCAAGCACAGACTATCTGGGATGGGGGGCCCAGGGAGAGCAGAGAGCGGAGCTGGTGCTAAAAACAACCCGAGGCTCATCTGCAGTCTCTCAGCGGCTCCTCACATCACCCCAGCCAGGCACACGCCATCGCTATCATTTTTCCATGAGGCAATGGACTCAGAGAGGTTAAGTGACCTGTCCAAGGTCACACAGGCAGGAAGTGAAGGAGGTGGGGTTGATTTGCGATCTGGCGGGTTTTCAGCCCTGAGGCCTCACCCTCGGCAGCCTCTGCTGGTGGAGGAGGCCTTGGAGCCTGGGTGTCTGGACGCCCACTCACAAAATAACTTGTTGGAGGTGCCCCCCACCCAAGCGGTACCTTCTTATGTTCCAGAAATACACACAGGAGGCCCAGACAGCGAACTCCGAGATAAGGGGTACTCCAGTAACCGTGCACAGAGGGAGAGGCTGGGGCAAGGGGCGGGAGTGGCCGGCAGCTCTGAGTGCTGGCCGGGCCAGGTCTGCGGTACTGCCCGCCCCACTCCCACCTTCCCTGGCACCAGGCTACCCTTCACTGCCGAGCACTGCTGGCCCCCTCTTCTCACCCCATATGTCCTTTTCTGTCCTTTCCCCCTACCCCACCCACACCTCTCCCACTTTGCAAACAGTTGGGGCCTCCTTTATCCCCACCCATTCCAGCCTGTGACCTCTCCTCTCTCTGCGGGGGACTGTGCCAACCCAGGGTAGCAGCAAGCATGCAATGAGGGCACCGGGCACCAGGTGGCAGCACAAAAGCACCTTCTGTGGGTACCAGCCCCAGACGTTTTTGCAAGAAGGACCAGGGAGAGGGCCCCGACATGACAGTTGTTCTGTGTCACATTAGGGGCCTTCTCCCAAAGGATTTGGAATCAGGCTTTTGGACCGACTGGGAACAACTTGCTTGGGCCTGGGGAACACCCCACGACACTGTGCCTGGTGAGGCAAAGCCTCAGAGCCTAAGGCCACTGGAGCCAGGACTAAACCAGAACAGTGGTGGCGCAGGGAAAATTCACTTTAGTTTAGTTGTGGCACTTGCCTTGAGCACTGGTGACCTGGGTTCACTCCCCAGCCCCACGATGGTCCCAAAGACCTGTCAGGAGTGAGTCCCCACCTTTTTTTTTTTTTTTGGACCACACCTGAAGACCACTCCTGGCAGAGTTCAGGGGACCTTATGGTGTGCCAGAGAAGGAGCCAAGGAATGGAAGGATAATTGTCCAGAAGGTAAGACAGTATCAGTCCAGCCCTGGTTCAAATCTCTAGACCACATATGGTCTGGCCCCCACCCCAGCACTGCCAAAGGTCACTCATGAGTCCCTGAGGCCACAAGGTATGACCCAAAGACCCCAATAATTAAAAAAGAGGGAAAAGGTGTGACCGGAAGTGATTCCTGAGCATAGAGCCAGGAGTAATTCCTAGGCACTAATGGGTGTGGCCCCTGAATCAGGAATTGAGCCCAGGTTGGCCCCATGCAATGTAAGTGCCCTACCAATAGCACTGTGGTTCCAGCCACAGGAGCGATCCCTGAGCACAGAGCCAGAAGTAAGCCCTGAACACAAGTTTGCCCCCAACAACCCTCTTGCCCCAAGACTTTAGTTGTGTTCCAGTTCCTGACTCTAAGGGCACAGCAAAGGCTGGTCAAGAAAGCAGTGACTGGGGCAGGACCCAGGGGCACTGGGCTTCTGAGCCCATTGTGGCTTGGTATCGGTCCAGTGTAACAGCCCTTGGCTGCAGCCCGTGGAGCTAATAAATTCTTCTTGCTTTGAAAACTGCCTTGAGCACAGCCTCCAGTGCCCACAGACGCGCCAAGTCAGATCAAGGGCAGGCCTGGGGCTCGGGGCAGCCTTGCTGAGGTCAACAGAGGGGCAGGTGGTGAGTGTGGAGAGAGCCAAGCCAGCAGCTGGCCACCCCCGCCCCTAGGACTCCCGGTGGCATTTCCTGCCCTGGGTCTCCCCAGCCCCTCTTGCTTTCTTTTCCTCTCTGCTGTCATTCCTGCTCTGAGCTGTAGCTGGCAATTATCTTTCCCCAGGGCTGCTCCTTAGCCGGGAAGGCCCCACCAGGCTCCTTCTACCAGCCTGAGTTGTAGTAGGTTAGGGGTGGAGGATAGGCTTGAGGCCACGAAAACTGGGGGAGTTTATCCCCTTCCCTGCCCCTTCCCCGACCCAAGCCCGAACCCATGGCTGCTTCTGGGAGCCTCCAGCTGAAAATAATTTGGTTCTGAAAACTTCTAAGTAGGAACTGCAGTGGAAGGATAGTACAGTGGGTAGAGCCTTGTTTGTAGCTGACCCAGGTTTAATCCCTAGCACCCCATTTGGTCCTTCGAGCCCCCTCCAGGAGCGATGCCTGAGTATGGAACCAGACGTAAGCCCTGAGCACCACTGAGTGCCCAGAAAAGAGTAGGGGCTGGGGGACCTGGGGGACATTGCTTGCATGTGTAAGGTTCTAGGTCTGATCTCCGCCATGGCCAAAGTGTAATAATAAACAGTAGACTGGACACTTGTCACTGGCAGGACTGTGGGACTCATGGTCTCTGGTCTCCTTTTATTCATTTATTTATTTGTTTAATATTTATTTATCTATTTATTTATTTATTTATTTTTGCTTTTTGGGTCACACCCGGCAATGCTCAGGGGCTACTCCTGGCTCTGCACTCAGGAATTACTCCTGGCGGTGCTCGGGAACCATATGGGATGCTGGGGATCGAACCTGGGCCAGCAGAGGCCGGCCGGCGTGCAAGGCAAACGCCCTACCTGCTGGGCATATCGCCTCCAGCCCTATTTTGTTTTGTTTTTGGGTTATACCCAGGAGTGCTCATGACTTATTCCCTGGCTCAGCACTCAAGGATCACTCCTTTTTAACTGGCTCCGAGTGGGGTGGGGAGGGGTCACCCAACAAGGCTCAAGGGTTACTCCTGGCTCTGCACTCGGAAATTACTCCTGGCAGTGCTCAGGGGAACCATATGGGATGCTGGGAATATAACTCTTGTAGGCTATGTGCAAGGCCTCACCACTGTGCTAGTTCTCTGGCCCTTTTAAGACAGTTGTGGGGTCACCCGCAAATGCTTAGTGAAAAAACTTCAAGACACTGTCCTGGGTGCTGAGGACGCTGGGGAAAGGGAACAAGGTCTTCTCCCCGGGAACACGCAGTCTGCTGGGGTGGGAAGGGAGACCATCAGGGTGGACATTGTGTGAAGGTCCACTACCATAGGGCGGTCCCCAACCCAGGCTGGGGTGGGGGTCCTGGAAGGCTTCAGTGCAGGGGCTTGAGAAAAAGTTTCCAGCATGAAGGGTGCTGGGGAGATGAAATGAGGGTAATGCCGTGACAGGGAGCCCAGCTCTGTCCCCAGCACGGCCTAGGGTCCCCCAGCACCACCAGGAGTAACACAGAGCCAAGAGGAGTCCCTAGCACTGCTGGGTGTGGCCTAAGCCCAGATCCCTAAGAATGGAATAAATGGATTTTGTGAGGGACCAAAGGGGGAAGTGAGGGGCAGGAGAACAAAATTTTTTTTTTTCTTTTCTTTTTTGGGTCACACCTGGCTGTGCTCAGGGGTTACTTCCTGGCTCTATGCTCAGGAATTACTCCTGGTGGTGCTCAGGGGAGTCCATATGGGATGCCCGAGGAAGGATGGACAGACGGACAGACAGATGGAAGGAAAGATTGAACCCAGGTCAGCCGCATACAAAGCAAACGCCCTACCCGCTGTACTATGACTCCGCCCGGGAACAAAATTCTGAGGCTTCTCAAAGGTGGCACATAATAATAGTTGGAAATGGTAACGCTAGACCAGCGCTGAATATTGAAAGAGTAAAGGAATATACATGATAACCCTTCAGTGTCTGTATTACAAACTACAAGGTGCAAAAAGGAGGGAGGCCTGCCATAGAGGTAGGCTGGGGGTGGGGTGGGAGGGAAACCGGGCACGTTGGTGGTGGGAAATGTGCACTGGTGGAGGGATGGGTGCTGCTGGAACACTGTATGACTGAAACCCAAACATGAGCAGCTTTGTAATGGTCTCACGGTGATATAATAAAATTAAAAAAAAAAAGTGGGGCCCGAGTGCCTCTGTAGACATTGCGGAGGCCGCTGGCATCAGGGTACGTCGTTCCGGAGTCTTGCCCCAAGGAATGGAACAACCACAGTGTCCCGGGACACCGTGCCAAGGGACCATGCACCATGAGGGAGCAGCAGCGAGCCTCCAAAGGCCTGAGAGAGATGTGTGAAGGTGAGGGCGGGTGGCCAAGCTCTCGCCCATGATCTCAGAGACTTGGCAAAGGTGTCTGAGTATATGCTGAGGAGCCTGGTCCCAAGACTGGCGGCTGGATACAGAATCTCCACAACTCAGGCTCCAGACACCTCCACTGCCGGGCAGGGCGAGACCTTCCAGGGGGCCTGGTGTTTGCTGCTCAGCAAACCCTGACTGAGTTCTGGGCTGGAGCGAGGTGCCAAGGATTGGGCATTTGCCTTGCACATGGCTGACCCAGGTTTAGACTCTGGCATCCCATATAGTCTCTGGAACCCATCAGGAGTGATCCCTAAGAGCAGAGCTAAGAGTAAGCACTGAGCACCACCAGGCGTGTGCATGCAAATTTAAAGAAAAAAGAAACTGAATCCTGGGTTGAGACAGAGCCTAAAAGACTGAGCACATGCTTTGCACGCAGGGGGCTTGGGTTCGATCCCTGGCAGCACACAGCTGGCAAAGAGGCCCCAGCTCTCTGGGCACCTCCAGGACACAATCAGGGAAGGAAAGGAGGAAAGGAAGGAAGGAAGGAAGGAACGAAGGAAGGAAGGAAGGAAGGAAGGAAGGAAGGAAGGAAGGAAGGAAGGAAGGAAGGAAGGAAGGAAGGAAGGAAGGAAGGAAGGAAGGAAGGAAGGAAGGAAGGAAGGAAGGAAGGAAGGAAGGAAGGAAGGAAGAGAAAGGAGGGCCAGAGCTATATTCCAGCGGGTAGGGTGCTTGCCTTGCATGTGGCAGACCTGGGTTCGATCCCCGGCATCCCATATGGTCCCTCGAACACCACCAGGAGTAATTTCTGAGTGCAGAGTCAGGAGAAACCCCTGAGCATTGCTGGGTATGACCGGAAAAGCAAAATTAAATAAATAAAATAAAAAAAGAGGAAAAGAAAGAGAGTCCCAGAGAGTGCAGGGTTGGCGGCAGTCCCACAGCACATTGCCCCGGGCGTGGAGGGGGTGTGGGTGACTCAGTTACACTGGAGGCTGCTCAGCCCGGCAGGGAAGACAGGCGCTTCACAACTAAATATAACCCCGGTGCAGCAAACCTCGTGTGAGCTCCGGGTAAAGCCTTAGGCCCCCAGATGCAGGGGGTGAGGTGAGGGGAGAGGGCAAAGGACTGAGAGGGCAGACTTGGCTGCCAGCCGCACACCCCTGCCACACTGATCTCTGTCCTTTGGTGGCCAATGAGCTCCCTGAAGGGCCAGGGGTGTCTGGTACTGTCTAGGGTGCCCGCCTGGGAGCCAAGGAGGAAAGCAGGGGCCTGGGAAGCAGGGCTCGTGGGGAGAGCTGGCACCTCTGCAAATAGGAGGCTGGGGAGGGCAGGGGCGAGCTTGGAGGCAGAAAGTCTCTTTCTGGGGGCCGGAGCGATAGTCCAGCGGGTGGGGCGTTGCCTTGCACGTGACCGGCCTGTGCTGGCCTGGGTTCGATCCCCGGCATCCCATATGGTCCCCGAGCACCGCCAGGAGTAATTCCTGAGTGCAGAGCCAGGAGTAACCCCTGAGCATCGCCGGGTGTGACCCAAAAAAGCAAAATAAAATAAAATAAAATAAAATAAAATAAAATAAAATAAAATAAAATAAAATAAAATAAAATAAAGAAAATCTCTTTCTGGAAGAAGGGGGGGAGGGAGGGACCTCTGGGCCAGAGATACCTCCAGTCTCTACCCTACACCTAGAACTTGGGGCTGAGCTCGCCCGGGGCACCCAAGGGCAGGGCCCCCAGGACAAGGAGGGCAAGTGGGGGTGTGTCCCGATGGACCAGGGCTCACCCTGGCCCACCCACAGCCCCTATGCCTGTCTGGCACCCTTGTGGGGCCTTTCCATCTCAGACAGGAGACCGGGGCCCCTAAATGACTGCAAAGTGGGGCGTCAGTGGTCCCAGCTCAGCCCCACGGACTGGTGCCGGGGGGCCTCCGAGGGTGTGTGCTGGGAGTTACTGTCCCTGTCCCTCCCACCCCTGCCTCCCCACTCTGCCCCCTGTGGCCTCCCCTGCCCTGGCCCCCTCTCCTGCCTCCCTAAGCTGACTGGGTCAGGGCAGGGGCGCTCTGAGCAGGGGTGTCTTGACGGACCGGTGCCCAGCCGGGTAGGGCGGAGGGGAGTGCCGGGGCGGAGCGCGGGGCGGAGGCCACTGGCCGAGTTGGTGACTAGGACGGTGGCCGGGCTCGCCTTCTCTCCTCCGCCTTGCTCGCGGACGCCCGTCTCTGCCCCATGGACGCCCTGTGCGGTTCTGGGGAGCTCGGCTCCAGGTTCTGGGTAAGGCGCGACCCCCTGGGGCCCGGCTGAGGTAAGGGGAGGAGGTGCGAGCTCCCAGTCTGGACCCCCCGCGCGGCGGACCCGAGGGGTCCTCGCTGGCCACGTGGAGGAGCCTGGGAACGGCAGCGGCGGCGCTGCTGCCTCCGATCTGGAAGGTGCCCGGACTTGCTGCTCCTCCAGGCGCAGGGACCTCCCACTCGATACAGCCAGACGGTTGCCACAACTCCTGCCCTGGAGAGCAGCCCGCACCTGTCAGGGATGCCCGGCCAGAGCCCAGCTCCCTTAGGTCCTCCCGGAGCTGCCCCCTGAGCGCCCTGGGGTGCCAGCCCTACCTTTATTCTGGTCCCCATCCTTCTGGCTGCCTGAGGCTTCAGCCAACCCTCTGGGTTTCCTGATGGGGACTGGGCTCCCGAGAAAGAGACTGGCTTAACCAGTTAGAAGAAAGAGGAGTGAGGGCAGAGAGATGGTAGTGGGGTAAGGTGCTTGCCTTGCACGCCATGGACAGCAGTTCAATCCTTGGCACCTTGTGTGGCCCTGAGCTCCACCAGGAGTGATTCCTGTTGAGCCCTGAGCCCAGAGCCAGGAATAAGCCCTGGGCACAGCCAGGGGTGCCCCCTGCAAAACAAAATAGAGTAAGAAAAGGAGAAGAAAGCAGAGGGACTGAGAGATGGTTCAGAAGGTAGACACGCGTGCTTAGCCCTCAGGAGCCCCAGGCTCCATCCCAGGACCACGTGGTCTCCTGAACTTGCCAGGACCACTGAGCTGGGTATGTCCTCACCAGAAAAATAAAAAGAAAGGGAGGGGTGCAGAAGGAGGCAGAGGAGGAGGAGGAGGAGGAGGAAGAAGAGGAGGAGCAGGAGGAGGAGCAGGAGGAGGAGGAGGAGGAGCAGGAGGAGGAGGAGAAACTAGATTTGGGTTGGAAAAATTATCCTGGACCTACCAGGTGCCTTCCCAGCCCGTTGATGCCGTGTTCCAGGGGTTTGAGTGCATCCAGGCTCAGAAGTCCACGTGCTTCCATGGTTTTTTAAGATCCTAGAGGTCCCTTTGCTCTCAGCTCTGCGAGGTCAGTGCAGGGTCTCCTGTTCATAGCTGGATGTGGCTGGGGGGCTATAGGACGAGGGGCTTGCCCCAACTACCCGCCCCTGTCCAGCTCCAAGTCCCAATGTCCGAACAATGCCCACCTCCTGCATGCATGCCGTTCAGCAGCCTAGTACATTTGAGTGCCTGTGGAGGAGCTCTGCAGGGAGGGGTGTCAGGTGTGGGGAGGGCGCAGCTATAAAGAGAGTCCTGTGTGGGTGCTCAGGAACCCTCCCCTTGGGCCATGTTTGGGATCACCTGACGGGTGAAGTGGGTTTTTATTTTGCATGTGTGACATGGGTTTTTTGAGACAAGGAGCATTGGGGGTTATTAGAGGTTTCCTTCTTCTCTGCGTGAAGGGCCAGTGATTGAGGGCGATATTTGTGCATCTGCCCTTTTTGCTAATGAGTTCCATCTGCCATCCAGCCTACACAGGTCACTTGTCACCAGAGTCCAGAGGCTGCACTTTGACCCTAGCTGGTATGGAAGTGGCATGGTTGTGGGCAGAGATCTAGGAAGTCAAAGGAACTTCCAGCCATGAGGGCCAGAGTCCCCTACTCCTGGTGGACCGTTAACCCTGTGAGTTTACACTTCCAGGAATGTGGAGCTGTGAACTCAGGACCGCCGTCTGGTTCTGTTGAGAAACGCTTTGCTGCCCACCCGCCCTCCCACCCCCTGCTATGATACTTTGGAATTCAAGGGTGTTGGAGAGGGGGAGCAGCCGGTCTGGCCCCTCATGGTAGTGCTGCTGAAACTGGGGGCCTGGAGAGACGGTCAGACCCACCTCACTGATTGCCGGGTACTGGACTGGGACGTGTAATACTTGGAAACCCAGTTCCAGCCTCACCACTGCCCAACTGGGCACCCAATCCTTCAGGTCTATCTGCCAGCTTTGGGGGTGGGGGTGTCAGGGTGGGGTCCTTGCATCCAAGGGGCCAGTGGGTGACACTGTGGGAAGTTTTTTTTTGGGGGGTCTTTTTTTGGGCCACTCCCAATGATGCTCAGGGATTATCCTAGCTCTACACTCAAGAAATCACTTCTGGGGCCGGAGAGATAGCTCAGCGGGTAGGGTGTTTGCCTTGCACGCGGCCGGCCCATGCCGGCCCAGGTTCGATACCTGGCATCCCATATGGTCCCCGAGCACCGCCAGGAGTAATTCCTGAGTGCAGAGCCAGGAGAAACCCCTGAGCATTGCCAGGTATGACCCAAAAAAGCAAAAAAAAAAAAAAAAAAAAAAAACAAGAAATCACTGGGGGACTATATGGGATGCCAAGGATGGAACCTGCGTCAGCTGCTTGCAAGGCAAATGCCCTCCCTGCTGTGCTATCACTCCTGGCCCCCACTGAAGGGAAGAAGATCTGGGATGGAAACCGGGGCAGGGAGCATATTCAGGCCTTCTGAGCCACTCACTTACTCTCCCAAATTGTCCTCAGTCGCGAGTCTCAGAGGCTGTAACATGGAAAATTAAGTCTCTCCCACCTACTGCACAAGCTTGCTGTGGAGATCAAATGAGACAGGCAACGTAAAGTGATTTTGAGAACTGAAAACTCGCGATGTCCCTGGGAGGAGAGAAGAGAAAGGGGTGTCAGAGGAAGGGGGTGACGCAACCAGCTGGAGCCCTCGCTCTGCTGTGAGAGTCCCAGTGCTGCCGTGCCCACCCCCATTCTCTGCACGGAAGGGGGCAGTGAGGAAGGAGAAAAGGGGAGAAAGGAGGGAGGGAGGAAATAAGGCAGGAAAGAAGGGAGGGAGGAAGGAAGGAAGGAAGGAAGGAAGGAAGGAAGGAAGGAAGGAAGGAAGGAAGGAAGGGAAGGAAGGAAGGAAGGAAGGAAGGAAGGAAGGAAGGAAGGAAGGAAGGAAGGAAGGGAAGGAGGAAGGAAGGAAGGACGGAAGGAAGGAAGGAGGAAGGAAGGAAGGAAGGAGAAGGAAAAGAAGGAAGGAAGGAAGGGGGAGGGAGGAGGAAGGAAGGAAAGAAGGAAGGAAGGAAGGAAGTGAAGGAGGAAGGAAGGAAGGACGGAAGGAAGGAAGGAAGGGAGGAAGGAAGGAAGGAAGAAGGAAAGAAGGAAGGAAGGGGGAGGAGGGAGGAAGGAAGGAAGGAAAGAAGGAGGAAGGGGGGAAGAGGAAAGAAGGGGGAAGGAGGGAGAGAGGGAGGGAGGAAGGAAGGAAGGAAATAGGGAGGGAGGGAAGGAGAGAAGGAAACAGGTAAAAGGTAGGGGAAGGTAAAAAGGGGGAGAAAGGAGGGAAGAAGAAAGAGGAAGAAGGAAGAATGGGAGGAAGAAGGAGGGAGGGAGGTGGGAGGGAGACTCTGGGTACTGCAGCTGTTGGCTGAGCTCTGTGTGGATCAATCCATCAACCTTAGTCCCAGCTAAATCTAAGGGGACCCCTCACCCCAGGGCTTGTGCATACATACCTCTGAGCTCCATACACCTGTGCACTTACCACACCTGTGCACTCACACACCCGTGTACTCACACACACAATGTTCCCCACTCGAATCCCGGTCAGCCACATGCAAGGCAAATGCCCTACCCTCTGTGCTATTGCTCCAGCCCAAGCTCTGACAGTTTGGTTGCAGTTTATTTCTCTGTGATTGATTTTCATAAACTCCCTCAAGGCATGCTCATGGGATGTATGACCCAAGTTTTATCCCCCCACATCCTATGTGGTCCCCGAGCACCGCCAGGAGTAATTCCTGAGTGCAGAGCCAGGAGTAACCCCTGAGCATTGCCAAAGCAAAAAAAAAGAAATAGATAAATAAATAAATAGATAGATAGATAGATAAATAAATAAATAGGTAACTAAATAAATAAATAATTTAAAAACCAGTCGGAGCTCGGAGGCCAGAAGGCTGCAGGGCCGAGAAGTCATGCTCCTTTCCTGCCCTGCTGCCCAGAGGGCCAGGCTCTGAGGACCTCCCTGGTTGGGGGACAGCAGCCCGGGGCCCTTTGCAATGTGCTGTGATTCAAAGCCTGAGCCCCACCGTAGCTCTGTGGCCTGGAGCTGTCCAAGGCCCTGACTGCTTACCCGTGGTGAGTTAGTTGTCCATCACGGAAGTGTGCAGCACACAGCGTGCCTGCATGGTGGGGGGGCGCGGGAGGTAGATTCAAGCCCAGGAGTCTGGGACGGGGGAAGACATGGCCAAGGGAGCCATTTGATGCCTCTCCTGTGGTGTCCAGCTCTCCCTTCTGCTCTCCCCACAAGCTTGTGCCAAGAGCAGCCCTGGCGGGGGGAGCGCCTCCGACTGACCAGGAGCTCGCGCCGTCCCTGTCCTGGAAGCCGCAGTCCCCACCACTCTGTCCCTGCTTGGTTCCCGCCAACCCCTTTCTGACACTTCCCAGCTGTGTGACCTGGATAGATCACTCGCTGGGTTCCAGCTGGGCTTGCAGGGCTTGGGGGTGGGGGAAGGCTTGAGGTCTTAGTCATTTCAGGAGGTTGCACCTCAAGCCCAGACTCTGTTTAGGGTCTTCCAAACTGTGGAAGGGGAATCCAGAGTATCAGAGTGCTCCTGTCTTTATCTTGCCTCATCCCCATCTGTGGACAGCACTGGCCTAGAAAGTGCCCTTGAAGGAGGGCGTTTGCCTTGCATGTGGCCACCCCATTCTATCCCGGCATCCTATATGGTCCCCCGAGCACTTCCAGGAATAATTCCTGAGCAAAAGAGCCAGGAGTAACCCCTGAGCGTTGCCGGGTGTGACCCAAAAAAGAAAAAGCCTGATTCAGGTGCTCGGTCCTTCCTGCTCCCCAGAGTCCCAGCTGGGGACCCTTGTGGCTGACATTTGGTACCTCTAATCTCTGAGTTTCTGGTTTTGCTGGGGGGTTTCCCTTCCCCCTGGCCCCAGTTGGCTTCTGCCCAGCCCTTGCTGCTCCCCCACAGCCCCTCGGTGCAGAGACTTAGGGAGGAAGTGAGTCAGGGAAGCGGCATTTGGGAGGGACTTTGCCTGGCCGGCCTGTCCCTACCGGACAATGGGGAAACGGTCTTTGGAGCACTGGACTGAGCCCCCTGAGCTGAAGCTGCTGGAGGCAGGATGGGAGCCTGGGGGCTGTGCTCACCCCTTCCCGGGGCTGAAATGTGGAATGTGCTGCCCAGTGGGTGCCCTCCCCCTCTCTGGGCTGCTCCTGGTGATCCGGTTTCACCTGCAACTGGCTCTGCAGGTTTAGTGGCTGCCTGAGCCCCAGCTGGTCTAGGATCATGTTCCAGCTGCCCCTTCCCCTCTGCTTGGGAAGGCAGAAGCTGACCCCTAGTCATGGTTCTACTTGTTTTCTGTTGGAGTCACACACCGAGATGCTCGTGGGGTGGGGGTCTTGGGGGGGGTGGGGGTGTCGGGAGGGGCACCCAGGCCTCCCACCTGCCTGCACAGCCTGAACTCCAGCCCTTTAAGCCATCTCCCCTGCCCTGAAAAGAGATTGCTGGAGGTTTGAGGTGAGGGGTGCTGGTGGGTTTCTCCCCCAGGTGGGATGCCGTACTGGAGGCCTGAGGAAGCCATGCCTGGGAGTGGGGCTCAGAGCCCCCTGTGGAAACTGAGGCTGGACACTCTGCAGCCCGGGGCTCAGCTCTTTGGAACTCTTGGGGAGACTCTGTGACCCCTTCTAGAAAGAGCCGTCGAGGGGTCCCAGGCAGCCAGGCTGCCCCCACCCAGCAGAGCCCTCGCCCTTTCTACACCATTTCTGCTGAGATAAATGAACTTCTCAGTCGATCCCTTTTCTGCAGCACGCAGGATTAAGGAAGTCGTTTCTCTTCTCACAAGTGCGCTTGTCAACAGTCTCGGTCTCGGGACCCAGAGGTTGGGGGTGGGGGTGGCCGGGAGGCAGTGCTGGACAGTCCTGACAGAGCTGGGGGCCAGCTGGGGCTGAAAGAAGGCTCAGGTCCTGCTTCCCACCTGCCCTGTGCCCTGCGGGCCAACAGGAAGTTCAGCCTCTGTGGGAGCCTGTGGGGAGCCTGTCTCAGTGGCCCCTTCTGGGTTCCAGACCTTCTGCCTTATCAGCCCCATCCCATTTAATCACATTTTTAAGGAAGTAGTTGTTGCTGTGGAGACTTTGGTTGACGTGGAGGAGGGCCCAGCTTTGACCCGAGAGCCCAGACAATGCTCCTTGGAATAAGGATGGTGATGGCAGGGAGCCTTGGGGGTCCAGGAAAGCACTTCCATAGACCCCACTCCTTATACTTAAGTTTGAGTCAGAGACCTTGGGTGCCAGGACCTTGACTTGGTGTCAGGGATGCTGGGCTCTTGAGTGCCGCCATTCATTTGTTCAGCAGATAAGAAATGGGCTCAGGGAAGCCCAGTGGGTAGCTCAGGGAGTGTTGGGCCAGGGGATAGCTCAGTGGGTAGCTCAGGGAGTGTTGGGCCAGGGGATAGCTCAGTGGGTAGCTCAGGGAGAGTTGGGCCCGGGATAGCTCAGTGGATAGCTCAAGGGATAGCTCAGTGGGTAGCTCAGGGAGTATTGGGCCTGGGGATAGCTCAGTGGGTAGCTCAGGGAGTGTTGGGCCCGGGATAGCTCAGTGGGTAGCTCAGGGAGTGTTGGACCTGGGGATAGCTCAGTGGATAGCTCAGGGAGTGTTGGGCCTGGGGATAGCTCAGTGGGTAGCTCAGGAAGTGTTGGGCCGGGGATAGCTCAGTGGGTAGCTCAGGGAGTGTTGGACCTGGGGATAGCTCAGTGGATAGCTCAGGGAGTGTTGGGCCTGGGGATAGCTCAGTGGGTAGCTCAGGGAGCATTGGGCCCGGAGATAGCTCAGTGGGTAGCTCAGGGAGTGTTGGACCTGGGGATAGCTCAGTGGGTAGCTCAGGGAGTGTTGGACCTGGGGATAGCTCAGTGGGTAGCTCAGGGAGTATTGGGCCCAGGGATAGCTCAGTGGATAGCTCAGGGAGTGTTGGACCTGGGGATAGATCAGTGGGTAGCTCAGGGAAGTGTTGGGCCCGGGATAGCTCAGTGGGTAGCTCAGGGAGTGTTGGACCTGGGGATAGCTCAGTGGGTAGCTCAGTGGGTAGCTCAGGGAGTGTTGGGCCTGGGGATAGCTCAGTGGGTAGCTCAGGGAGTGTTGGGCCTGGGGATAGCTCAGTGGGTAGCTCAGGGGAGTGTTGGACCTGGGGATAGCTCAGTGGGTAGCTCAGTGGGTAGCTCAGGGAGTGTTGGGCCTGGGGATAGCTCAGTGGGTAGCTCAGGAGTGTTGGGCCTGGGGATAGCTCAGTGGGTAGCTCAGGGAGTGTTGGACCTGGGGATAGCTCAGTGGGTAGCTCAGTGGGTAGCTCAGGGAGTGTTGGGCCTGGGGATAGCTCAGTAGTCAATGCAAGCACATGGCCTTGGGTTTGATCCTTGGCACTCCCTGGGAAGACACTACCCACTGCTTATCTGTTTTTTCCTTTCTGGGTCTCTCACCATAGTCTTGGGGGCTGTTTCCCTGCAGTGTGGGGGGCCAGGTGGTCGTGGGCTGTTGAACGTGGTGTCCCCTGTGAAAGCTGTATATACTCCAGCCCCCTGAGGCCAGCTCCATGCCAGCACCTGCTTCTTTGCAGGAAGGGAGCCCAGGCTGGACCTCCTGGTGTGTGGGATACTCACAGCCCCACTGCCCTTTGGCTGTTGGCATTACCCAAGCTTTCCAAGCTTGAAAGGACTCTGGACCTCCAATACCCCACCCCACCCCTATCCCCGGGGCATGGCCTGGTGAGTCCAAGTGTTTTGCTGGTGTCCTCTCCTGACCTCAACCCCTTGGGAGCTGGCGGGCTGCTTTCCTGTCACTTTCAGGTGGGGGAACTTGGAGGTGGAGGTGTAGCCAGGTCAAGATATTCACTATATTTGCTTTCCCCCTACCACATTCCGTGGGAGTCCCTGTAGGCTCTGCTCCTTCGTGGCCACTCCCCTCCTGCCTCTACCTGGCGTGCACAGCTGGTGGTCCTGCCTACCCCTCCAGCTCAGCTCCAGAGCACCCACCCCCACTCTCTGCGGTGTAATGCACAGACCATTCCTGCCTGGAAGTGGGTAGGTGTGGGCAGGAGAGAAGAGGAATGGGAGTCCCGTCAGCCATGTCTGTCCTCAGGGCTCCCTTGCTTTGCCCTAGGAAAGACAGTATCCCAGTGCAGGGTCAGGGGGCTTGGGGCTGGGGAGTGACCCCGCACGGGGTCTTAGACTGAGAGCAGGTCCAGGTCCACACAACCCAGGTGGATTTGGACCCGTTTCCCCAGCAAGTACCAGCTGTTTCTGCTTACTGAGTGTGTGTGTGTGTGTGTGTGTGCGTGAGACAGACAGAGAGAGAGAGAGAGAGAGAGAGAGAGTTTCATTCATCTGCTTCCTTTTCTGCAAACCAGTCCTCAACCAACTTCTTCCTCTCTACTTCCAGAAGTTGCTCTGAAACCACCAAACAATCACCACGTAAATGCACTAATAAAATGTGCTGAGACATAAGGAGCCCTTATTGCCCTGGGTTGTAGTAATTTCATTGACTACTGAGTACATAAGTGCTAAGGTAGGAGCCAACCTTTATCAGAGGGTGGAGAATCCTAGAAAGACTTCCTGTAGGAGGTGAGGCTTGGGTCGAGCTCAGAAAGGTAGGAAGGCTACTAAGTCAAATGTCAACGGAGGTAGTCTAGTGAAAACAAATTCAGACTTCCAATTTGTTTTTTTTTTTAAAGAACAGGGACTTGACTTCAGTTTGGGCCCTGGCACCATAGGTCCCTGAGCACTGCCAGAATTGACTCCTGCATGGAGCCAGGAGTAATTCCCGGGCACTGCCAGGTGTGGCCCCCAATGCCCTCCCCCAAGTAAAACATGAAAAACAACAATTGTTCCTGGCATCCTTTATCAGGAGATGACAGAAATGTGTGTGCCAGCAAAGTAGAGGGGTCAATCAAGAGGGAGAAGATGAGAAATTGAGAAAATTGGATCCACCATAGGCAGAGGCCCAGGACTGAAGGCAGAGAGAAATCCTTGGGGGGCGGTGAGCAGCTCTCTAGGGCAGTGGCAGAACTAACAAATAACCGCCTGCATCTGGGCCAGGAGCAGAACTTCCATTGTTTTTGCTTTGGGTCACCGGTGCAGGGTTTTCTGGCTGATCAGGAATCACTCGGCGGTGCGCGGGGACCATAGGGATGCCGGGATCGGCCGGAAGGCCGCCGCAGGCACGCCTACCCGCTGGCGCCGCCCCAGAACTCCGAATTGGGGAAGAGCTGGGGCGAGTTGGGGAAGAATCACTGACAGACACATAAAAAATAAAAACCAAAAAATAATTTGAGGGGGCGGACAGGACGGACAGCCCAGAAGCAAGCGCCCTCCTCACTGGACTGTCGCTCTGGCCCCACCGCTCCTTTCTTGACAGTTGCACGGGGCTTGAGTTCAGTTTTCCCTGGTACTTGTTTCTATTTTCAGTGAAAAAATGTCTGTTGCTATGCAGGAAAGGAGAAAAGGGTCAGTCCGACGATGGCCTGAGGGAAACAATCCCTAGGAAAACGCATATTTGAAGATTTTCTTCCATCTTTTTGAAAAGTTCTTAGGCAGAAACAGTCAAAGAGAAGAGAGGGAGACTTGAGTGGGCTCAGTGTCCCCCAACTCCAGACTGTCTGTGGTGACAGACTAGAAGGGTCCTGTGCAGAGCTGGGCAGGGCCACCCTCGGCTTTGAAACTTTCAAAGGTGTCTCTGTACCCTTCTCCTTTTTTTTGGGGGGTCACACCCGGCAATGCTCAGGGGTTTCTCCTGGCTCTGCACTCAGGAATTACTCCTGGCGGTGCTCAGGGGACCATATGGGATGCCGAGGATCGAACCTGGGCCAGCACCGGCCGGCTGCATGCAAGGCAGCTAGCCCTACCCTTGGGCTATCACTCCAGCCCCTGTACCCTTCTCCTTTTGAACTCACCCCACCCACCCAGCAAGACAGGGGGTGTTGGTGAGGGAGCACGGCCTCCCAGTCTGAGAGAAGAGGCAGCAAAGGCTCATGGGAACTCCCTGACCTTTGAGTGGGAGAGTCTGGAAGGGGAAGTGGGAGCGGCATCATGTGTTTTGAAAGAGAAAACAACCTCAGGCGGGGATGCCTCGTGACCAGAGAGTTCTTGGCACTTATGTGCGAGCCTGGGTTCTATCTGCCACGGCAAGAAGATAAATAAAACCATCACTCATTGGGGCCAGAGCAGTGATACAGCAGCTTGTAGGGCACTTGCCTTGCACGCAGCCCACCCAGGTTTGATTCCCGGCACCCCATATGGTTCCTGGAGCCCTCCAGTAGTGATCCCTAAGCACAGAGCCAGGACTAAGCCCTGAGCATCACCAGTTGTGGCCCAAACGCACACCCCCAGTCCCAAAGCATCATTCGAAAGGGCCAGAGAGTCCTGCAGGCTGAGCTCTGCATGTAGGTGGCCAAGGATGGTGGCCAAGTTTCCATCCTTGGCACTACTAAGTCCCCTGAGCACCACCAGGGAGCATCCAAACACTGTGGGTATGAGCCAAAAACCAAAAACGAGAGGTAAGATGGGCAGGGAAGGGAAGGGGGAAGGAAGGAAGAGTAGAAAGCAGTGGAGTGGCCTCCATGGACAAGGCCCTGCGGGGGACTCGCCATTGAGGAAGGCGCCTCCTTACCAGGGTTTCCTCTATCCTTGCCCAGAGTCTCTGCATGGGGCATGTTTTCCTTGTCCTTCTGTTCTCCCTCAGTGAAGGAGAGAGGGAGCCCAGCGGGATCCCCAGGCGAGCTGGCCCCCAGGACACCTGGCCACATAACCCCCATGAAAGCTCTTTGGGGCCCCACGAGGGCTCTGAGGGCCACAACCTTGTCCCTGGAGGGGAGACCCCAAGGAGGCGGGCAGCAGACTGAGTGTCCTCTCTGTCCCCAGGACTTTAATTTGTCCCTGCACGGGGACACTCCCGGACCTCACGCCCTGCTTCCAGAACTCGCTGCTGGCCTGGGTCCCCTGCATCTACCTGTGGACGGCCCTGCCCTGCTACCTGCTCTACCTGCGGCACCACCACCGGGGCTATATCACTCTCTCCCACCTGTCCCGCTCAAGACGGTCAGGGGCGCGGTCCTGTGGGGGTGTGCAGGGGCCCCAAACTGTCATGTCAGAGGGTCGGGTGCCCCCAGGCTTACCCAACCTGCCACTCAGGGTCCTGGGCATGGGCCAGCTGGCCAGCAGCCATATGGCATCTTTCGTGCTTGGGGAAGGTCAAGCTTGCTCTTCCCTGGAGAAGCTTCTAGTTAAGTCCCAGCCCAGACTCCTGGCCAAGGCCCAGGGAAGCTTTGGAGATTTCAGGAACGAAAGTGACCCGCAGGCCCTGTGTCTACCGTTGGCCCTGCAGTTACCAATGCGGTTTTGGGCATCCTGTTGGCAGGTTCTGGGCACCCTGCTGTGGTGTGTGTCCTGGGCTGATCTCTTCTACTCCTTCCACGGCCTGGCTCATGGCAGGGCTCCGGCCCCGTCTTCTTTGTCACCCCTTAGTGGTTGGCATCACCATGGTCAGTGAGGGACCTGGGTGCTGTGGTGGGGTGGGCATCTGCAGTGGGTGGTGGGATCATGGTGGGGGACCTGGGGTCTCTGGGGACACAGTAGTGGGAAGGGGATGAGGACTGGGACAGACACCCAAGGCCCCGTGGGGAGGGGAGGCCTTAGGCGTTCCCATGGGCACACTCTGTCCCCCCACTGCCCGCAGCTGCTAGCCACCGTGCTAATCCAGTATGAGCGGCTGCAGGGGGTGCAGTCCTCGGGGGGTCCTCGTCATCTTCTGGTTCCTGTGTGTGCTCTGTGCCATCATCCCCTTCCGCTCCAAGATCCTCTCTGTTCTGGCCGAGGTAAGCCTGCGTGTTCCAGCCCGTGTCGGCGGGTGACCTCAGGGTTAAGGTCGCTGCCCGAATCAGGGGGAGGTGGAAGGGCCCCCCCTCTGCCCTTTCTTGGGCTCCCTGGAAGGACCCTTTGCATGGTTCCCTAGTAGTTAATTCCTCCGCCCGGAAACGGATGGAGGGGGGGGCTAGAGCAGCCAGAGGAAAGGGGCAAAGACTCTGCCAACCTGTGCAAGGTGCAAGTGGGTCATATTCAGGTGTCCTCTGTGGACACACGTGTGCAGAAGTGCTTGGACATGTCTCATCCACAAAGCCCAGGGTCTTGTCCCCTTTCTCTGCCCTTTCTGTCCACTTTCCCAGTTCTTGACCTTCCCTTTTTATCTGACTTTTTGGGGCGGGGCTCACACCTGGCGATGCTCAGGGGTTACTCCTGGCTCTTTACTCAGGAATTACTCCTGGCGGTGCTCAGGGGACGATATGGGATGCCGGGGATGAAACCCAGTTGCTTGTGTGCAAGGCAAATGCCCTGCCCGCTGTGCTATCACTTCAGCCCCGACCTTCCCTTTAAGAGGGCAGTCGGGCAGGTGGAATGGGCTCAATATGGTGTCTGGAGCCCAGTGTGGAGAAGCACCTGCTTTTCACCGCATTGAGCCAATAGCATAACCTCATGGAACCCCATTGCCTTGACAGCAATGCGGTAGCATGAGACCCTAGCTTGGGAGGGTTGCATGGGGCCGTGTCGCAGAGCAGCTGTGGTGTCTGGGGAGCGCGGTCCTCCCAGAACACCCCAATCCTTCTCCTCTCTCAGACTCCTCTGCCGGGTGCGGGTGGGAGACCCAGGGGGCCAGCCAGGACAGCAGGCCCAAGGCTCCCTGATCTCACTGTCCCCCAGGGCCGGATCTTAGAGCCTTTCCGCCCACCACCTTCTACATCTATTTCGCCCTGGTGCTCTTGGCTCTCATCCTGTCCTGCTTTCGGGAAAAGGCACCGTTTTTTCTCCCCAAAGAACACAGATCCGGTGAGTGAGTCTTCCCAGGTCTGGGGTCTGGGATGGTGCGGAGTCCCTCCCTCAGGCCCCTCCACTCGGCAGTTCCACCCTCATCGTGGGCCTCCTTTTTCTCTGCTGCTGCCTCCTCATCCGCCCCGCCTCCTTTCTCTCACCTTCTAGAATCCCTGCCCAGAGAACAGAGCCGGCTTCCTGTCTCGCCTGTCCTTCTGGTGGTTCACAAAGTGAGTCAGCCCAGTCTAGACCAGAGGAAGGGAGAGGGAGAAGGGAGGAGGGAGAAGGGAGTGAGAAGGGGAGACGGGGAAAGGGGAGAGAGAGGAGAGAGAGAAGAGGAGGGAGTGGGAGGGAGGAGGGAGAGAGTAAGGGGGAGAGGAGAAGGAGGGGAAAGGGAAGCCAGAGAGGGAAAAAGAGAAAGGAGAGAGGAAGGAGGAGGGGCATAGAGGGAAGGAGAGAGGAGGGAAGAGGGAGGAGGGAGAAGGAGGAGGGGAGAGGGAGGAGGGGAGAGAGGAGGGAGAGGGGAGGAGGAGAGAGAGGAGGCAGAGGGAAGAGGGAGGAGAGGAGGGGAGAGAGGAGGAGGGAGAGGAGGGGAGAGGAGGAGGGAGAGGGAGGAGGGAGAGGGAAGGAGGGAAGAGGAGGAGGGGAGGAGGAGAGGAGGGAGGAGGGAGGAGGGAGAGGGGAGGAGGGAGAAGGAGGAGGGGAGAGGAGGGAGGGGGAGGAGGGAGAAGGAGGAGGGGAGAGAGGAGGGAGAGGGAGGAGGGAGGGGAGGAGGGAGAGGGGGGGGGGAGAGCAGGGGCATGAGCTGAAGGTTCAAGGGGTCTGAGATGGTAGATCTGGCTGCCCCAGTCCCTAAGAGTGTGTGAGCGTACAAGTGCAAACAAACATACATATGTGCACACAAACATACATGCACACGCCGCGCATGCATAGACACACACACTCTTGCAAACACGCACACACACACACACACACACACACACAGAGCAAACGCTGGGCCTGTGGAACCTGTCTGCTGGCCTGGGCTCAGGGCTGCGTCTGGCAGCGACAGGGGTCGGCCCAGACCTAGGGGAGTGTCGGTGCTGGTGCTCTGACTGGGATCGGGGCCCTTGCAGCTGCCCATCAGACCACGGCTGACAGCTCAGAGCTGACTGCCCTGAAGAGGCCCCCAGGACCCACCCAGCCAGCCAGGGCTCAGGGCAGTCAGCTCATGAGCTCCTGGGGAGGGGAATGAGGGGGCCAGAAGCCTGACAGAGGCTGTGATGGAGCCACAGTTCCCGAGGGACGTCCCCTTTTTTTGGGGACCCTAAACTCAGCCTCCCGGCCAGGCTAGCCATCCTTGGATACCGGCGCCCCCTGGAGGAGCAGGACCTCTGGTCTCTGAACAAGGAGGACAGTTCGCACATGGTGGTCCCCAAGCTGCTGGACGCCTGGAAGCAGCAAAAGCAGGCGGCTGGGTGAGCACCCTCCATCCGGCCGGCCCCAGTACCCAGAGCTGTCCTCTGCCCCCAGTCTCCTGGCCGTGGGGGCAGCGACAGGAGCTCCCTGGGCCTCCCCTCCCGTCCCTCCTCTCTAAGTTGGGAGCTTCTCCGGATCCACGTGCCCCTTCCTCCCTGCACCAGATCCAAGGCTGCAGGGGCATCTGGGAAGCTGCTCTCCGGGAGGGGGACGAGGAGCTGATGGGGGGGCCCGGACCAGGCCCCGAGAACCCTCCTTTCTGTGGGCCCTGCTGGTCACCTTCGGCCCCAGCTTCCTCCCCACTGTTGGCTTGAAGCTCATCCAGGACCTGCTCAGCTTCGTCAATCCACAGCTGCTCAGGTATCTGCTCAGGTCTCCCCACTCCCGCCGCTGTGGGCCCTCCTTGAGTGGGGCATGCCAGTGGGGGAGGGAGTAGCAGCGGGAGGAGGGGGCTCTCGACCCCAGAAGAAGGATCATCGTGCAGTGAAAACGGAATGACAGGCAGGGCTGGAGAGAGAGAGTGCAGGGAGGAAGATGCCAGCCTCACACCCACCTCGCTCAGTGCAAACCCTGGCACCATATGGTCTCTCAAGTACTGACACAGGGCACTCAGGGCACAGGGCAAGGAAAAGCCCCAGCACCACTGGGTGGGACCCAACACCCCCTACAAAAATAAAAGGAGCCCCAGACCAGAACCTCCAGTTCTCCCCTTTCTGGGGACTGTTCCTCCCCTTTCCCTCCACTGTCTTCTGGGTTCATGCTGTGTGCCAGGTACCATGTGAGGTTGTTTCCGGGGTCTCTCTGAATGCTCCCGGAGTCCTAGAGAGGCTGGGAGGGGCCTTGGAGACATCCACGAAGATCTGCCAGGAGAGAGGGGTGGCAGGCAGGGTGACAGATGGAAGTGTGCCAGCCGGCAGAGACGGGACTCTTGTCTTGAGGCCAGGATCAAAAAGGAACCACTGGGGCCGGAGGCGATAGCCCAGCGGGTAGGGCGTTTGCCTTGCACGCGGCCGGCCTGTGCTGGCCTGGGTTTGATCCCGGCATCCCATATGGTCACCCGAGCACCGCCAGGAGTAATTCCTGAGTGCAGAGCCAGGAGTAACCCCTGAGCATCACCGGGTGTGACCCAAAAAAGCAAAAAAAAAAAGGAACCACTGGGAGATGTGGGTTAAGGGGGATGTCAGGGAGCAGCAAAGGTGGTCTTGGAGCTGCCCTGGGGAGTATCGGTGAAGGAGCTTTTGTGGAGATGCTGAACTTCGCACACGATGGTGAGCTGAACCGAGTCGGGGGCCCTGAGAAGAGACTCGGAGTTTATATTTGCAGGACCCGCTGGGCGAAGTGCTCCCTGAGAGCCCTGGGGCCTTAGGACAGAAAAAGGCACTAGCATAAGACCGGGGGCGAGTGGAGCAAGAAACCCTGGGGAGGCGCCTGTGCTGGGAGGCAAATGGGCAAGGCACTGTTAGTAGCTTTGCATCTGTTAGTAATTTGGCCATGGATTGACTGGGGGTCTGCAGTGGAGCCAGGGCCAAGGGGGTCTTGCAGTGGCCCATAAAGTTGATCTGTGGCTGGAGCGATAGCACAGTGGGTAGAGTGTTTGCCTTGCACGTGGCCGACCCAGGTTCGATCCCTGACGTCCCATATGGTCCCCTGAGCACATCTAGGAGTAATTCCTGAAAAAAACAGCCAGGAGGAATCCCTGAGCATCAATCAGGAGTGACCCCCACACACACACACAAAAATAAAATAGACAGGAAAAAAAATGGATGAGGTCCCTGGTGGTGAGGTGTCGGGAAGCCACCGGGGTCCCCAACAGTGCTGGGAAGCGAAGTTCCCTTCTACCTCCGGCCGGGCGGGAATGGATGAAGACTCAGGAATCCGATGCAGTTTTAAAAGGCTTTACTTATCACAGGTTCAGGCATACAAATCAACAATAGGAAAAACCCTGTGCTTAGGATTCCTGGCTAGAACCCCAGCCATGTGTGAGGCCAAAATGGCGGCCACCATGTGTTAAGGCCCTGTAAAGAGGAGACAAAGACAAGACTCCCAAGAAGGGTGCGAGCTCACAAAGAGAGAGCCCAAAAAGAGAGCGCGAGAGGGAAGCAGACTAGTTTTATACCCCTGCAAGTCAGACCTCCCTCCCACTATTATGGGAAGCAGGGAGGGTCAAATGCCCCTCAGGTAATTTCTCCCAGCACCTCACCTAGGCTCTTTTATATGCTAATGTCTTGAGCCAAGATCTGTCTGGAAAAGCCTTTATAGGGTAAAGAAGGGGGTTTCCGAGATGGCTTGTCTCTGTACCAAAGTCTAATACTAGTACCAGTTAAATATTTCTCCAAGCCTTCACAAGTCTCGTCTACTTCACGGTAGTTTTGTATTTTAGTTGCCTTTGCGTTATCAGGGAGCCATGCTTGCTTGCTTGGAGGCAAACAACATTTCTCTCTGGTCTAATTATTTAGGGATCCAACGTGGCCAGGCAAATATGCTGGTAAGATCTAGCTAGTCCCACGATGATTGTGGTAGCATGAGAGAATATTTATACCAGCTAGTACAGAATACATGGTCAGATAAACTGCCACATTTAGACTACCCCCTTACCTATGAAGTGATTTGCAGGAGGCAATCCAGAGCAGATGCAGAGGCTCTTAGGTGAGTTCTGCAACAGTGAGGGAGGGTCTGTGGAAAGGAGGGAAAAGGAGGTGGGAGCAATGCTGGAGAGTCCTGGGGTTGCGCTAGCATGGGGGCAACGCGACAGGATCCCCTGCACAGCCTGACCAGAGCCATCAGAGGTGGAGGGTCAGGGAGAGGGCAGTCAGAAAGCGGCTGGGGAGACCCCGGCTCATGTCCTCTCTCCTGCCCTTGTAGCGTCCTGATCAGGTTCATCTCGGACCCCACGGCCCCCAACTGGGTCGGCTTCCTGGTGGCCGGGCTGATGTTCTTGTGCGCCATGGCCCAGACCTTGATCTTGCACCACTATTTCCACACCATCTTCACCCCGGCCTGAGGCTTCGGACAGGGATCCTAGGAGTCATCTACAGGAAGGTCAGCAGCAGTGGGGGGGCGTGGTGGAAAGGAGTCACTGTTCCAGGCTGAGTCCCCCCACCCTGCCACATCCCTGCAGGCTCTGCTCATCACTAGCTCCATCAGACGGGAGTTCACCGTGGGGGAGATGGTCAACCTGATGTCGGTGGACGCACAGCGCCTCATGGACCTTGTCCCCTTCCTCAATCTGGTGTGGTCAGCACCCCTGCAGATCTTCCTAGCAATCTACTTCCTCTGGCAGGTAAGCAGCTGTCTGTCCCGCCCACTCCACTGATCTTGCCCCAGAGTAGGGACAAGAGGAGGCTTTTATTCTGGGTCTGTCGAGGGCTAAGAGGGTGCCAAGAATTGCCTGCCCAAGCCGAAAAGTGTAAGAGAAGAGAGAAATACAGAGACAGAGACAGAGACGGAGACAGAGAAAGAGAAAGAGAAAGAGAAAAAGAAAGAGAGAAAGAAAAGGGGGGCCTGCTCTAGGGGCAGGCTGGGGTTGGGGAGGGAGGATCGGGATGGGACATTGGTGGTGGGAATGGGGCACTGGTGGAGGGGCTGGGTGCTGGGACACTGTATGACAGAGACCCAATTATGAACATCCTTGTAATTGTATATCTCACGGTGGTATAATAAAAATTGAAAAAAAAAAAAGAACTGCCTGCCTAGGCCAGGGAAACAGACTGGCGGGAAGGGGCGCCCTTGCTGCCCTCCTTCCCAGGGTTGGTTCGGGACCTGGGGCCTCTGCAGTCATTCTCTATCACCTTTTGATGCCTGCTGGACCTGCCCATCTGGCAGGAGCTGGACTTGGCAACTGGAAGCGAACGTTCTCTTTGCTTTCTCAGAATCCCTCTTGCTGACCTGACCGTTGCTTCTGCCCCGTCTCCGCGGGTCACTAGGCTTAGGTGTGTCTTGCTCTGTGCGCCTCTACACGGCTTCTCCCCCCATCCCTCTGACTCACTGACCTTCCTTTCCTCAGAACCTGGGCCCCCTCTGTGCTGGCCGGAGTTGCCCTGATAGTCTTGCTGATCCCCTCAATGGAGTCGTGACCATGAAGATGCGGGCCTTGCAGGTGGGGTGCCCTGGAGGGAGCCCCCGGGGACTGAGCCTGGAGGGGACACCACCCTGACAATCCTCCCTTTTCGTCCCCCTTGCGGCGGCAGCGGCTCTTAGCTGCAGTTACACCTCACAGGTGAGGCTCCCGACCTTCCCAGACTAAAGGGCTCCCCAGATCTGGCCAAGCTGGGGCTTCTAGTCTGCATCTGGGGAGGGAGGCACAAGGATAGTTTCTCCCACACTCTGATGAGTGGAAATATTTGGCCAGTTCTGTATTTGCAAGCATCCATTGACATCCTCAGCAGTTTTCTGTGGCACATAAGCAAATATTTATCTACCTCCTGAGGGTTCTGCAGCCAAATTTCTGCCCCTCTGACTGTTGCCTCTCCTCCGATGCCTGGGCTCTTCCTGCCTCTGGGTCCCCGCACACTCTGCTTTCCTCTTCCTCTCTTCCCTCGGGTGCTCAGCTCCTTCCCGATTCCCCACCCCACCCCCCCAGTTCCAACCCATTCTTCTATTCAGAGCAGGCATTGCTGATTTGCGATGTGTTTATGCAGGTAACTGCCAGCTCCCTACCTGCCTCCTCCCTCAGACCCTCCACCTGACGGTGCTGCTGCCTTCTACCTCCCACAGATGAAAGCAAGAGCTCAGGGTGCCATAGGCCCAGCTTACGGTCTGGGAAGGCCGGGATTTGGAGCCTCAGGGACTCATGGTCAAGGGGATGCACAGCCCAGGAATGATGGGAAAAGAGACCCCTGGAGCCAGCGGGAGGCAGGGGGTGAGGCTGGGTACTCAGTGCTGGAAGAGAGGATGGGTGGAGCCGTCTCGAGGGGCCACGGCCACTTTTTTGGCAGGTGCAGCAAATGAAGTTCAAGGACTCCCGCATGAAGCTGATGAACGAGATTCTGGCGGGCATGAGGGTGCTGGAAGCTGTATGCCTGGGAGGGCAGCTTCGGCGCAGGTGGAGCTCATCCGCAGGGACGAGCTCCGGCTACTGCTCCGATGACCTTCCTGCAAGCCGTGACCGCCTTCATCTGGATCTGTGCCCCCTTCCTGGTAAGGCCCCCCCGTCTCTGAGTCCAGGGTGACTGGGTCCCAGCCCATGGCATGGCACCCTTACCTCCTCCCAACCCCGCCCAGGTGACGTTGATGAGCCTTGGGGTATGCGTGCTGGTGGACCGGAACCACGTGCTGGACGCTGAGAAGGCCTTTGTGTCCGTGTCCCTGTTCAACATCCTAAAGGTTCCCTCACCATGCTGCCCCAAATGATCAGCCACCTGGCCCAGGTAACCCGGGAGGGCTGGGCGTCTGCTGCTCGGGGCCTCGCGGAGTTCAGGAGGTCACATGGGGTTCGGGGAACTGAGTCTGGAGACTCGCTCTTCTCACAACCCTTGGCAGTGGGAGGGACCCTGGGGAGCCAGTATTGACAGAAGGGGTGGGCAGAAAGAGCAGAAGTGATCCCGCCCACTCCCCACTCCACAGAGCAGCGTGTCTCTGAAACGCATCCAGGCTTTCCTGAGCCGGGAGGAGCTGGACGCCCAGTGCGTGGACAGGAAGCGCATCTGCCCAGGTCCAGCCCTGCCCCTGCCCCAGGGCCTCTGACTTTCCTCCCCTCTTGCCAAGGCTCCTTGACCTCACCCTCCCATGCCTGGTCTCCCTGCCTTCCAGGGCTCCTGTCCCACTTCCTGTCCCTTCACTCCCCCCCCCCCACACACAAACATGACGCCCAGGGGCCTCTGCCTCCAGAGCTCCTGC
>JAJIBD010015576.1:0-20779 GCA_021461705.1 Cryptotis parvus | reverse complement strand
TTATTGTTCACATCCACCCATCAATGGACGTCATTCCCAACGAATGGAGTCGTTACTGGTGCCTGCTTGAGCAATCGATGAACCACGGGAAGACAAGTGATGCAAGTGATACAAGTGAAGCTGTTTTATCGTTGTAGGTTGTCAGGGCTGAGCCTGGTCTCCAAAGAATGTTCTGAGTCGCAGAAGGTAGAAACTCATCTCAAAAAGATTGAATTTAAAAAGAAAATTAAGAGAGTTATTACTGGCTTCCCTAACTGTACAGAGCCTGTGAGACAGAGATTTCAGGGGAGTTGAATGTAGGTCTTCGACGCTGTCACAGCCCACTGTGCAGAGAATGACTCTCTGGGCCAACACGTCACCTTTGATTCATTCACCTTCACAAGCATCTATTGAGTCCCTCAGTACACCCGTCCCAGGGTCGGACCCATCCATCCCCTCCTGGGAGACATCACCAGGCTCATTCCTGCAGACGTGAGACCAAGTCTGTACAAGGCTCTAATTAAGTGAACCAGATGGTCAGGATGCCCTCCCAGTACTATGCAGGTTGTCCGGGAGCGGCCACCAGCAAACTAGCCATAGTTAAGTTCAGAAAATGAAACGAAATAGAAACAAAAGAGTCTGATCGGTTGTCAACTCAGCATTTGGCTACAGGGGTATAGAGTTGAACCAATAGAGTGCGTAGAGATTACCCTTACAGTTAAATGTGAGGATTCACTCAACCGCTATTCTTGGGGGCCAGACTGATAGTATAGCAGATAGAGAGCTTTCCTGGAGCATGGTTCAATCTCAATATCCCATATGGTCCCCTGAGCCCTGCCAGGGGTGATCCCTGATCACAGAGCCCGGGGAAAGCCCCTGAACACACCCGGCTGGTGCCCCCAAAACCAAAAAAAAAGGGAAATCAACTCACTCTAGCTGCCCTGTAAAAATACCTCCGTGTTCTGGCACTGCAGTTCTCAGCTGCCATTCTCCAATCCATGTCACAGAAGTAATGCCACTAACCAGGACTCGTCCCCGAGGGCCCCTCATTGGCCCGTCCTTGGAGTCCTACCCAAGAGACTGTTCCACATGGCCTAAGGAACCCTCCAAGAAAAAATGACTACTGATGAGGATAATAATATCAAGTGTTCATCTTGTGCCAAGCCCTGTGCTAGTTGCTTATGTTTCAGCCCATTTAATCTTCCATGGGCCCAATAAGGCAGGAAAACTAGCACCCCATTCTACAGATAAGGAGACTGAGGTCCAGAGAGAATAAGTCAGTTATTCAGGGTCACACAGCTGGTAAGCAATGGAGCCAGACAGTCTGACCCGAGGAAAACGTCACAAAACCACTAAACTATATAATAATAACTTCCAAACATTTTTCACTATGACTCAGAGAGAAAAATACTTCACACATATGCACTTACCACAGAGACAGAAACAAAACTTCACAAGGCGATCTTTACTTTCACCGTGCTCTAGGCCATCTGCTTCCTTAAAAACAAGCGAACGTCTAGGCAGTTGTTGGCTGGTATATTTTCAGTCGGTTAAAATTGGGCATATAATGCATTTGAATATGTAGAGTTGCTTTTTTAATTGTATTTTGCATTGAGATCCATATTTGCTTCTGTGTTTCCATTTGTGCACAGATTTTCCCATGAAGGATATGCTGGTAGACAAAATAACACCCCCTGCATAAAAATGCACCCCCAAAGGTGCCAACATCCCTATTCCAGAAACTGGGAAAATGTTAAGCCCCCAATAAAGGGGGCTGTTCCGTTGCAGCTGGGACAGTGCTTGGTTATCAGTTGATCTTGGCTCGGGGGCTATCTGGGAACACCCAACAGAGGTGAAGGGGTCCTTCTTGGAAGGAGGGGAGAGAGGTAATGTCAGAGAACTCCTTCTAAACCAAGTGCTTACAGGATGACTCAGAGCTCCACCTGGAATATTCCAGCAAAGGGAAGCAGGATGCATTTTTGGACGTAGTCTTAGAAGCGCCATCGTTTCATTTCTGCCATGCTCTGTGAGTTACAAGAAAGTCACCATCCAGCCGAGATCGGAGGGAATGTAAACACCACATCTGGGTGTGTGGAGACGGCGGGTCCATTGGAGAAGCAGATCAGGAGGAAAGTCCAGTGACTGCCGTCTTGGACAGGGTCCCTGGCTCTGGGCAACATCAGGACCAGACCCAGAGCTCCAAAGACAAATACTGCCTGACACTTCGCCTTCCCAGGTACCATGAGAACGAAACAGATGTGGACGCTGCCCAGGGCAGGGACCAGGGTGGTGAATGAAGCAACAAGCTCAACGCAGGATGCTTTCCTGATTTTGCTCACTCCACGTCTCTTCTTCCCACTTGGACGCTCCCCTACAATGGCCCTGGCCATGCGCTTCTAGAGATTCAGCTTCCCGGGTCCAGCTGGAGCGAAAGGCTGAAGCAGTCCACTCAGCGCTGGGCGAGACTTTCTCCGGCGGGCCCTGAGGGAGCCAGGCCTGGTCAGAGAGCAATGCCCCAGCGCCAGGCAGATGACCCAAAGAATTCGCATCCAGAGTTGAAGAGTTCAAACCCAGCACTGTTCACGAATGTTCCTGGGCCCCACAGAGTAATCTGAGAAATTGTTTGTATCAGAAAGGAATGACCTAACTCTTGGCAAATCCTAGAAAACAACCTCTCTTCCTGTTGCTAGAGGCCTTCCAAAGAAAAGAAACAGTTTGGGCTCTGCTGGGCTCTGTGGTCGACTGGAGACTCCACCCCAGTCAGCACGGGGGCCTGGGGGCCAGGTCCCTGCGCCTGAGAGCAGTGGGGGACATTCGGGGAATGCAAACCAGACTGTTTGGTTTTCTCTGGCCAAGGGGGTGTGGGGGGAGCATCTGAGTCAGCTCGGGGACCACCAACGGGTGGAAGGGTCTTCGATGCTGATCCTAGAAACTTTAGTCCCAAACCGCACCTTCCAGCCACACCAGGCGTGAGCATGCACACACACTCACACACACACTCATACACTCACAGTCACACACTGACACTCGGACATCGTCACGCCCACACTCACACACAGTCCGTCTCGGTCCATGCTAGCCCCTACTTTCCTTCATAGGTGCTGAGTACCTTTCTGGAACAAGGTCCTTCTTTCCTTCCCTCCATGTCTAGGCAGATCCATGGAAACTTTCCATATTTCTGTACCCAGCAGAGCCTATGTCCAACCCTCGAGAATCAACTAAGTTTTTCTTCCTCTTCCTTCCCTTGCCTCAGGGCTTAGCTCCTCATTCATGAAACCCTCACACTTCGTGACCCGTGGACTCCTAAAAGTGACTCCAGCAGGATTTGTGTTTCTCTGGGTGATAGTTTTTAAGCATACTGGAGGTTAAAATGGACCAAGTCTTTAGCCCTGAGGATTTATGCGAAAGAAGAAAACTCAACCATGACAGACGCGAGACCACCGAGACGCTGCGCTCCCGGCACCCCTCTGAGCTCCTTGGCAGAGGACAGAAGTGGGAAATGCATTTCTGGTGATGTTGTATTTAGCTACATCACAGCAAAAACAGTTTTGATTCTGGGATGCTAAAGGATTTGGGGGAACAGGTCTTCAAAGAACACTCTGAGCTTCCCTGATTTAAGGGTGCTTTGTTTTGAGGCCACACCCAGCCTCGCTAGCGGGTGTTCAGGGGACCATGCAGAGCAGGAGTGTGTACCCCCGCCTCCCATAAGCAAATCTGTTCTCACTGAACTATCTCTCCAGCTGACTAAGTACTTAGAGGCATTAGGTCACTATCCCCACCCTCAGGCCTTCTTATATTGGTTTCTTTGGTAGAAATTCAGAATTGATTTTACTGATCTTGGTAATCCTCTAAACCAGTTATGGACTGGAGAGATAATACAGCAGGTAGGGCTCTTGCTTTGCAAGCAGCGGACGCCAGGTCAATCCGATATGGTCGATCCATCTCCTATAGGACTGAGTGTAGAGCCTGCACTCAGCCCTGAGCACGGCTGGGTGTGGCCCCAAAACAAAAACAATCCCCCAAATTAAATAGGTAGATCAGGATAAGAAGGGGAAATGCAGAGAAGGGGAGAAAGTATCCGTGCAGAACCAGAGTCTTAGTAAGGCCTGTCCATATAATCATAAATATTTGAGCTATGAAAACAGATACGGGCATGAATGTGAGTCCATACTGGTTACTTATAGGTCATGATCATAAACTTTGTTAAAGGAGCACTTTTATGGGGATCCGTTAGTGTAAGGCAGAGTTTAGCAAAAAGCTGCATTCTTTCCACCCCCACCCCAAGCAGCACTAGGAATTATATCTTGGATATTTAGCGTGAATGGCTGCGATATTAAATAACTATTTCATCAGTTCTCTTTCAGTTATTTGATTATATCCAAGAGGAAATATCACATGGGTACAAGAGTATCCAACATATCCAACATTCTATAACATTTGATAATCTCTGTTTGTAAGGAGAGAGAGAGAGAGTTTCAAACTCAAAATTCTGTGTTTTTGTTTCACTGGGGAAAAAAAATCTGTCCAAGTCCATAAAATATTCCAGCTACAGTCTCTGCATTATAGGAATGCTGTTTTCCCATTTTGAGTAGAGATGTAATGTTTCTTATGGAAATCAATTTATTGCAGTAATAAAACAAGTTGATTTTGAGAAACGCTCTAGGAAAACAATATGCAGGTGCTGGATATATCTGCAAACCCCGAGATGAAGGTGGCTGCCGAGGAGTTGGAATCTGGCAGCATTCACGTGCTCTACAGGACATGACCGAAGTCAAACAGGTGCAGGTTCAAATCCGGCTCTTCCTCTCACAACAGTGTGGCCTGGAACAAGTTGGTCCAATCTAGCCAGATGCCCGTTCTCTGGGGCTCTGGAAATTTTCAGGGACCAGAAGCCTCAGATGAGCCTCAGGTGGGAGGGGAAAACCCCAGCAACTCAGTTGGCTAAAGAAAGCTTTTCCTTGGGCTGGAGAGAGAGGACAGCAGGCAGGCATTTGCCTTGGGTCGGAAGCTTCCAGATGAATCCCCAGCACCACACATGACCTCTCAGGAGTGATCCGAGCACAGAACCACGAGTAAGCCTTGAGTGTGACACCCCACTCCCCCACCACACACCACCAATGCACACACATACACACACACACACACACACAAGCGCATTCACCCAAAGACCTTCTAGGGCTATTAATTTTCAACCTTGAAATGAATTCTTCCTGTCCCTGGGATTCATGGCTCCCTGTAGGCAGGGAGAGGGCACAGATGTTCGTGCAAGCCCCACAGCAGAGAGCACGGGAGCAGGAGCCTGAACCTAAGCCCACGCCTCGGGGCCGATTCCACGCTCTGCCAGCCACACTCGCTTGTCTTTTGGGGGACAGTTAGGGAAGCAGAGTGGTCACCCTGACTCCCTCCATCACTCACCACTTTTGGCTGCTTTGCAGGAACTTCTGACTTGTCATGATGGCAGAAAGGTCTAGACCATCTCAGTGATGGCTGCAGTGTCCACCACCCGCCATGATGGAAAGGTCTAGACCATCTCAGTGATGGCTGCAGGGTCCACCACCCACCATGATGGAAAGGTCTAGACCAACTCAGTGATGGCCGCAGGGTCCACCACCCGCCATGATGGAAAGGTCTAGACCAACTCAGTGATGGCTGCGGGGTCCACCACCCGCCATGATGGAAAGGTCTAGACCAGCTCAGTGATGGCTGCTGGGTCCACCACCCGCCATGATGGAAAGGTCTAGACCAACTCAGTGATGGCTGCAGGGTCCACCACCCGCCATGATGGAAAGGTCTAGACCAACTCAGTGATGGCTGCTGGGTCCACCACCCGCCATGATGGAAAGGTCTAGACCATCTCAGTGATGGCTGCAGGGTCCACCACCGACCACTCTGCTCCTTGTCCCCATTACGCTCAAAAAACAAATGCTTTTGTCAGTGAACTAGTAAATGGATTTGTATATGTGAACTTCAGTTTAATTAAAAAATACAGTTGGTTTCAACACCATGAAGACACGGGGACTTGAATAAATCTGTGGCAAAGGACCCTCTTCCCACCTGCTTGTATTCACATAGTTGGGGACTGCAAGGCTGGGCTGAAACACATCCATGGGTGTCACCCTTACTGAGATGACCACATAACTCTCTGGCTCACTGCTTTGTACTTTTAAGCCCTTGCACTTAGAGTTTGAAGTTTATGTTGCTGTGAAGAATACGAGGCTTCCAAGGCCAGGGAGGTGGGAGAGGGGTTAGGCATGCACCTGGATCTGGTTTGGTCCCTGGCATGGCGTGCAAACCTTGGCATGGGAACCTTGGCATGGGAACCTTGGCATGGGAACCTTGGCATGGGAACCTTGGCATGAGAGCCACCCCTGCCTGCTCAGGAACAACACCAGAGGCACCTCAGCACCTGCTAGGGTGACCCTGGAGGTCCCAGCACCACAGGTCCTGAGCGGCACCACATCCTCAGACCCTCACACTGAGCCATGTGACCCGATGGCCAAGGGTCACAAGGTCCCTGCCCTCACCCCTCCTGGACCGCTGGGCAGACCCTCCGGCCCCAGAAAATGAGACTCTTGGTGATAAATTATTTTTAGTTTAGACTAAAAAATTTTGGATTGTTCCCAGCCAGTTAATAATTTTCTTTTCAAATTTAAATTTCCCCCAGGGGAGGATCAACCCTCTTTACACCCAGGGGTCTTCGAGGGCGTGCGTTCTGAAGAGGACCTTTCCGGACAAAGATCTTGGGAGAAGCGTGACCCGAGCATCTGAGAGCAGCCTGGGGCCCACGAGGCTGGAGCTTGGGGAGCAGGAGGCGTGGGGTCAGAGCGGGCAGCAGAGACCCCTTGGGGCTGGGTGCCGGTTAACGGACTCGGGCTCTGGCTGAGATGGGCGTGTGGAGGGCTCTGTGTGGGAAAGGAGGTTTTACCTCGGGTTTCCATAGAAATGTTCAGGAAAGTGCTGGAACTCGGCCACCATGGGGGAGCCCAGAGATCCTGCACGCTTGGAGTCATGGGCAGCAGGTGGCCTGGGGTCAAGGCTGGGACCCTGGGGGGTCATAAGAGGTCAGGAGTTCCGTCCACGGGAGTGGAGATCATGTGGGGATAGAAAGTAAAGAAATCTCAGGGGCCAGGCGAAGCCCAGCGGGTAGGGCGTTGCCTTGCGTGGCCGGCTACCGCCCGGGTTCAATCGGCATCCCATATGGTCCCCGAGCACCGCCAGGGTAATTCCTGAGCACAGAGCAGGGTAACCCTGAGCACCGGGTGTGACCCAAAAAGCAAAAAAAAAAAAAGAAGTAAAGAAATCTCAGCAACGGAAAGTAAAGGGCTGGTGTTTGTGCGTGGGAACCCGTAGAGTGTATGTGCGTGTGTGTGTGTGTGTGTGTGTGTGTGTCTGTGAGTCCCTCTCCGCATGTATGTGTATGTGTGTGTGAGTCTGTATGAGTGTTTTAGTGCGTGAATGTGTATGTGCGTGTGTATATGTGTGAATATATATGAGAGTATGTCTATGAGTTGTCCTGTGTCTCTGTGTGTGAGTTGCCAAGGGAAGAAAAATGTCGTTCCAGGGCTGGAGAGATAGTACAGTGGCTGCAGTCTGTAGCCAACCCCAGTTCAATCCTGGTACCCCGTGTGGTCCCCTGAAAACTGCCAGGGGTCACTCCTGAGCACAGAACTGGGAGCAGCCTGTGAGCACAATTATTGGCTGGGGGTGCTGAGACACCATTGGCCCACACCACTCAGACCTCCCACAGACACCCTACCTCCAAATAGCTGCAGGCTCTGAAACAGAGGCCTTGAGTAGCCCAGAGGCACAGCACACTACCCCCAAAGAAACTCCCGCGCGCTTGTAAGATAAAGTGTTATTAAAAACAAAAAGGATTAGTGTAGTATTTAAGGAGTCAGCAATTTTTTTTTTCTATAAAGAGCCATATCATAACTATTTGACCCTTTTCCAAGCTTTAAAGTCCTGTGGGAATTTTTGATTCTGCTGTTATAGTATAAAACCTATGGGCGTTTGTTCATCGGGTGGATGTGACTAACACAGTCACATAAGACTTTATGGGTGCTAAAGTTTGAATTATAGCATTTTCATGGGCCTGGAAATACTCTGGTGGGTTTGCTTCAGCTGTTTCTTAATGTAAAAGTCGCTTTTCACTCACAGGTCAAGCACAAACAGCCGCTGGCAGATTAGATCCCCTGAACAAATGCACAGTTGATTCACACATGACATTGCATGCAAGATGTATGTCATAAACATGATGACTAATCGATCCCCTGTGAATTTAGCATCCAACTCTACCCCCAGAATTACGTGTCCCTCTCCCCTTTTCCTAGCACCTTACCCCTAGGGAAACACGTGGAGGTCAGAGGGTTAAAACGTAGATTCACGCTCATCTTTCTGTCTTTTCCTTCATAGTTGTAGCATTCACATGTTTCTCTCTAATATTGCCAAAAAATCTTGTTTGTGTGTGGGCCTTACAAAACTGATGGCCTTCAGGCTGGGGATGCTCAGTTGAGACCAAACATGTGCTCGGCATACTGGAGCCAACGGAGCTCCTCCGAGCATGTGGCCAGGAGATGTGGCCCCCAAACCCAAATATAGCATTCCATCTGTAACTTAAAGGGACATGTGTTTTTGAGGTGCGGTTACACTCAGTGATGCTCGGGGATTGCTCCTGGATCTGTGCTCCGGGATCACTCCTGGCAGTGCTTGGAGACCATATGGGGTGCTCGACTGTGTACTCTCTAGCCCCGGAGGGACATGCATTTTACACTGACATGTTTTTCCTCCCCCCATTTCCTCTTCCTTCCTTCCTTTTTCCTTCCTTCCTTCCTTCCTTCCTTCCTTCCCTTCCTTCCTTCCTTCCTTCCTTCCTTCCTTCCTTCCTTCCTTCCTTCCTTCCTTCCTTCCCTTCTTTTTTATTTTCTTTCTTTCTTCCCCCTCTGGGGTTGTTCTCAGGGAAGGGGAAATATTAGCAAACTTGATGACCTCAAAAGTATGTATTACAGGGCCGGAGTGATAGTACAGTGGGTAGGACATTGCATGAAGCCAACCGGATTTGATCCTTGCATCCCATATGGTCCCCAGAGCACTGCCAAGAGTAATTCCTGAGTAGAGATACAGGAGTAATCCCTGATCATCGCTGGGTATAACCCCAAAAGCAAATAAATTTAAAAAAAACTTCACTTGTCACTTGTCTTCCTGTTGTTCATCGATTTGCTTGAGCAGGCACCAGTAACATCTCCATATGTCCTGTCACGTGCTAGTGTAGAAGGGCATCTGCTTGCTCCAGGAACATGGAGCCTCAAACCAATCCTTCAGGTCATGGGAATGAGGTCTATAATTGTTACTGGTTTTTGGATATCAAATACGACACGGGTAGCTTGCCAGACTCTGCCGTGCGGGTGGGATACTTTCAGTAGTAGTCTCTCATCTCGTGCATTTATTGATGAACCGCAATGGGGAGAGATCAGCTTTTCTCTTGGGTGGAGCTCTGACGAGCTGTGGAGTCCTGATGTTGAAAATGACTGCCCTCATGGTGTGGGGGTTCCTCACATTAAAAAAAACTAACTAAATAAATAAATATATAATTAAATCAGTATGTGTCACACCCATTATACCAACTAATTAGGTCCATCAATGATCAGACCTCTCAGTTCATGGAGGGAACTTGAAGCAGGATTGACTATTGAAGCACTGCAAGGTGTCGCCGAGCTGGATGAGGGCTTGACCCCAGGCATGGTTACTTGGGCACAGTCAAAGGGGATTACCAGAGAGAATGCTAAGCTGGTAACCTTTAAGACAAGAGTTAGCAAAATAAAAGAGAACTGGAATTCCTGAGAAACTTCAGTTGCCAGTGACCAAAACTGCCTTAAGCAGCAGTAAAGTACATTGGCTCCAGTCACTGAAAACTCTCTCAGTGGTTAGCTTCAGGCCCGGCTGTATCCAGGCGCTCAGATGACCTCATCAGGAGGCCACCTGTGTCCCTTTCCTCTGTGGAGCTTCACTTTCAAGTGACTCCTTTCTCTGGGCCACACAGATGGTCCCGAGCTCCCTGACTTCTCCAATTCCCAGTACAAAGGCCACTGACAACAGTCTAATAAGAATTCTCAGTGGACGGATTTGACCAGGTGCGTATCCTGTTTGACCCTGTTATCAACCCGAATTATATGGACTGAGTCTGAGATGTATTACCAAGGAAGAGGAAATGAAGCTGGCCCCCGCCCCCATAATTGATCTCTGGGAAGGGGAAGGAGGCCAGAGTTCCATGCGGAGGCCCAGAGGCCCAAAGAGCCAGGGGTGCTGTGCAGGAGATGGGCCAGTGCTGGGCAGGAGGGGCTGCCTTGGAGCCTGCAGAGTGGGGTGAGGGGCAGCCCGGCGTCACGGGCATCTGAGGGGTCTTCTACGGTCCCAGGCCAGTGAGAAGCCATTGCAGGAGGGAAATCAAAGATGATGCATCGCCCTCACGTTTGATGAGATCCCATTGCCGGCAGTGACTCGAGGGGGAAGACCGTCCTCACAACCAGGCCTTGGAATGGAAGCGAGCCCACAGTAGCTGCCCTGGCCATTGACGAGGGCATTTTCTTAATGCAGCCTCTTCCGGAGAGGCGAGTGACCACCTGGAGGCGCTTCCAAAGGCAGCTGCAGGCTACAGCTTGGAATGTTTGGAGAGAAGTTGGGGGCCACACCTGATGGTACTCAGGCTTACTCCTGGCTCTGCACTCAGGGATCTCCTCTGGCAGTGCTTGGGGGGCGCATTGGGGTGCCGGGATCAACCAGGTTGACCATGCACAAGGCAAGCGCCTACCCACTGGACTATCTCTCCAGTACCCCCCCCCCCCCAATTATTTCCAAGTGTGTTTCTGCGGGACTAGGTCGCGAACAGCCTCAGTGCTTCTAGCAAATGGGAAGAATTAGCCCTTCCGCCCACTGCACCCCCCGCCCTGGAAAGGACCATATGGGGAGACGGCTCAGTTCCGCTCCTCCGTCAGTGCCTGCAAGTCTGTTTCCAGGCGCAGTTAAACTGTGCAGAAATTGCAACTGGATTTGGCCCCGGTTTTCCCATTAGGGAGCATATAAAGCCGAGGCGGAAGTTAATTGAGTTCAGAGTTCACTGCGCAGTGTCGGGGAATGGGGACTCTGGCAAGTCGTTGGCGCCTAACACGTGTTCTGGGGGAAGGGGGCGTGCTTCCACACGATATCTTGGGGAGGAAAGCATTCTTTCCCCAGCAGCGGGATCCTCAGGAAAACGGGCTTCTGGATTCCCCAAGGGCCTTTCACCTACATGACTGGATAAAGGTCTCATTTTGCTTACGGAGACTTTCCTGCAACAGGGCATTCTCATGATATTCAAGAAAAGGTCATAAAAACGCCCCCCCACCCCCTCCGCTTTCCAGCAGAGTCATAAACTCCGGTGATTAAGCGCAGGGCCTCTGGAGCCAGACAGCCAGACCCCTCTTACTCAGGTTGGGAGACAGGACCCGCATCATTGAACCTCCAGAGCCTCGATTTTCTAATCGGGAAAGTGGCGTGTTCAGTTGCCGTGAGGATTCAATGCATTCTTGTATTTCAAGTGCTCATAACATTGCCTGGTTGGGAATGTCACCATTTCATTGCCAAGGGCATGTAGCAGCTCTACATAAAAACCCCTTCTGGGGTGCCTTGGGCCAGGCCTGTTTCTCTCTCCAGGTCTGCTGACTTTCAGATCCTTCCGGGAGCTTATCTTGCAGGAAAGTCTCATTTAGTCAAGACTACTGAAGAGAGCATCCTGAGCTCCCAACGGAGAGCAGCGAGTAGTAGCTCATGCCTCTTCCTGACATGGCCTCTGCCCATCCCCTGTTCACCCAAGTCACATACCTGCACAGGTAAGATTCAGATTAGAGGGACAGTGCAACTGATCCTGAACACTGGCGACCAAATACATTTTGAAGTTTGAATCGCATAACATCTATCACCGAAGAATACCCTGAGCTTCTTCCTAGAGAGTTCATTTCCCTTTGAATAATCTTCTTAAAATACTTCTTTATAACCAGATGAATATCTGCATTTCCTTCTCTTGAACTCCTTTTATTTTTCTTTGTTTGTTTCTTCCTTCAACAGTTCTCCAAGAATTTCTTCTCTCTTCTTTCTCTTAGGGGAAAATTCACAGACGGCCTATCGTAAGTCAGGTACGAATTCCATTCAAAGCAACACAACCTCTAAGCAGATCCTCTGAAGCGGAGGTTTTAAACACGCACCTCCCCAAGATTCTAGGTACTTTTGTTTCTAGATACTTATGCAGAAGGAAACACACATCTGTGTCCACATGACGTTGGACCCATGAAATGGTCACAGCCACATTATTCCTCATAATCAAAAGGTGAAACGTCCAGGAATACATCAGCTAGTGAGTGGATGAACAAGGTGTGAAGGTGTCCCACAACACAGGACTGCTTGGCAACAAAGAAGATTAGGGGACACACAGCGACACAGGTGAATCTCAAAAAAATATGAACCAGAGATGCCAGACACAGAGTAGAAACTGTCTGATGCCGCTTCCTTGAAACCTCAGAGAAGGCAACTCAAATCTGCCTGAGAGAAAGCAGATCAGGGGCTCTGGGGACCGGAAATGAGGGGTGAGGTTTGATGGGAAAGGAACACAAGGAATGTCTGGAGGTAATGCAAATATTCTTCTGTCATGGTTATAGTGGTGGGTACATTGGTAGAGAAATTTGTCAGGACTCTTGAAACTGTGTATTTGGCAATCTGAGTTGTATAATCTAAGGCCAAGGATTTGTCATGGTTCCATACTGATGGGGCACGTGGGGAAATAAGGCGTGGAGAAGCAGACTCGGTGGTGGGGATTCGTGGGCTCATTGGTGGTGGGGAGGTGCAGTAACTTTGTACATCAATACAATGAACATGAATGCTACTTTAACTACATCGTCTTTTCACAGTACAAATGGTAGAAGTAAACACATTGCTGCTAAAAGTAAATTGAATAGGTATATTTTATTGCAAGGTCGTTACATACCATTAAGGAACTGGCTTTTGGGTTCATTGATTTCTCTATTGCTTGGCTTTTATTTAATTGATCTTTGTTCTTATTTATGGCCTTCTCTTTACTAAAATCAGCTTTAACTTGCTACTTTTTTCTAATTCCTTAAGATTGAATCACCCTATGTGGATTAGGAAGGTCTTCCTTATATTCTCACAAAAATTTAAAGATATGAATTTAACACCTTGCTAGGCACTTCTCTAACTGTATCCCATAAGTTTTGATATATATATTACTATCAGTACAATTTACTTCAAAATAGTTTTAATTAATTTTATTTATGACTTATTCCTTATAATTAGTTCTGTTTAATCACCAATTATTGAGGAGGGACTGTCTCCTGGGTTGCTTAGAGTTATTGATCTCTAATTTAAATCCATGTGTCAGATAACATGCCTATATGGTTTCAGTCTTTTTGAGTAGGCTAAAATAGGGTCAATGCATACTTGATAAGGCATTAAATTCTTCACTTATTGGATATAACTTTCTTAAAATGTTCATTAAGTCCATGTGATTGGTATTGTTCGAACTCTCTGTGCCTTTGCCTTTGATACTGTCTAGCTGTTTAGGCAGTGCTGAGAGGGACATTACAATCTCTAATCATATTGTGGAATTGTCTGTATTTTCCTTTAATTCTGTCCAATCTTTGCTTCATTGATCTTGCAGCTCTGTTAGTCGACACAGATCCAATTTCTGCCTCTTCTATTGAAGTAACTATAAATGTTTCCTTCTTATTTTGTTTCAGAGCATTGTTGCTTTCTCATGTTGAGTGCTTGCATATAATATATATATATACATATATATATTTCTATCCTTTTATCCTTGGCTCCTCTTTCAGCCACCTATCTCTTTTAAATGGCACATGTTTTCATCTGAAGCTCTCTCTTCCTTTTCATTAGAACATTTAACCCATTACCATTTAACTTAATGACTAAATTTCCTCTGTCATTTTATTGCTCTTCTTTAATTGATCCTATACATTTATTTAGTTACCTTCTAATGCATTTCTAAAAGAATTAGTATATTTGTTTGCTTAGACCCTCCTAGCAAAGCACTGAAGACTGGATGAACTTAAACCATGTAAATGTGCGTCTCACTGTTCTGCAAGTAAGAAGCCAAAAATCAAGGAGTTGGCAGAATAGGTTCTGCATCCACCCTCTTCATTTTTCAGATAACTCTCTTCACCCTGACTGCTTTCTTTGTATCTATCTGCAAGTAAGCATCTTATTCTTTTAAGGATGCTACTCATGTTGGCCACTCCATTGGAGTCATTTTAACTTAATCAACTCTTCAGAAACACTATTTCCTGGAGCCAAAGTGACAGTAAAACACTATTTCCTGGAGCTGGAGTGACAGTAATACAGGTAGAGCTCTTGCCATGCACACAATCAACCTAGGTTCGACCCTCAGCATCCCATATGGTCCCTGATCACTGCCCAGAGTAATTCCTGAGTACAGAGTCAGAAGAAATCCCTGAGCATCACTAGCATGGCCCCACTAACCAGCCACCCCAAGAAAAACAAAACCCCTTCCACTATTTCCATGTATAGTTTCGTTGTGGAGTATTAGAGGTTACAGCTTCAACATATGAACACAGGCTATCAGAACCGATTTTATTATTCTTTTTTTAATTCTTCTATTAGCTTTTACATTATTATGTACTTGCTGCTCTAGGAATTGCAATGTATATCATTAACTTTTCGTTGTCCACGTATATTGTATTGTGCCACACAATTAAAACATAAAATTTGTAGGCCCATAAAAAGATAGGCCCAGATTCTTTGTGTAATAATGTTATATGTCTTAAGTACATTTTATAGCAAGATAACAAGACTTATAATTTTGATGCAATCAATCATATACATTATAAGAAGTTAAAGGGAAAGTGATACAATCCATAGTCCTTGACATTCATCTGGCGATGTGACATTTGCCACCGTCTTCATTTATTTTCTGGTATCATTTTCCTTTGGCCAAAAAACTCCATTAGCATTTCTAATACAGTTAGTTGAACTGGCAAAAATACCCTTCATTATTCAAGAATATTTTCACTGGGTATAGAATTCTGGGTTGATAGTTTTGTCCCTTTCATTTTTGAGAGATGCCACTTCCCTTTCTTCTCTTCCTCTTGGATGTCAGAGCACCCTTAACCCCTACCCTTCTCTGTTCTGCTTCTTTCTCCCTTTGCTTTCCCAATTTTCTCTTCATGTTGACTAAATAGGGTCTGTTTCATCCTTATTCTTCTTGGTGTTTGTTGGGCATCCTCAATCTGTGGATGTATTTTTTATCAGACATTTTCTGTTATTATTTTTTTCTCTCTTATTCTCTCTGTTCTCTTCTTATGTTCTTATAATTATTCCCTTCTTATCCAGAATCTCCCATTGATCAATGTCAGAGAGTATAGAAAGCCCCTTAGAGGGTGAAGAATGGGGAAAGATTTGTCAAAAATTCAGACTTTTCAAAAAAAAAATCAGACTTTTGAGCATCACTCCTGACCTAATGAGTCAGTTTCTGGGACTGAATGTTGAGACTTGGTGCTTTAATAAGTTTTCCAGATGATATTTATATGCAAGGTGGAAGTGACTACATAGCATTTTATAGGCTCCAAAAGACCACATCTTATGTATTAGAAGGAACCTCCCCTCTTCCACAACGCCTAACATTATGCCTGTACATGGAAGGGATGCAGTATGTATGTTGACTTGCATGCAATACTTCTACCAGTATATTAGTCTTCATAATACAAAAAAGCATTTGTATGCTGGTCTTTACCTAGTGTTCAAGGATAGGGGTGATAGTTCATACTGAGTTAATTAGGCCTCCCCTGGTTTCTGGTTACAGAAACACAAGTCTAACTGTCTCAACCAAAACATAGGAAATGTGTTTGGCCATGGAATGGAATGGTGCGGGTGGTCATGCGCTTTGGTCTTGGCTCTAATCCAGGGCACTAGCAATGCTTCTCTAGGACCCTTTCCACTTCTTACCACCACTTTCTTTTAGGTCGCTTTCCTTATTCAGGTCTCACATCACTGTGGTAAGCCCATGGCCAAGAGTGAAGAAACGAGCAGAGTAGATTCTGGAGGGTGGGGTGAGGGACTTTTAGGGGGGAACAGACCATGCAGAGGGAGTCCACACACGGGAGACTTTTGGGGAAGAGCAGGGAAATCACGTGGCTTGTGGAAAGTGGGCCAGGGGAAGAGTGGGTGTGGATGGCGTCAGTAGTGGCACAAGCTCAGCTGGGGAGTCTTTTAGTTCATCTTTGGTGCCACACCCAGCAGTGCTCAAGGCTTATACTTGAGCTCAGAGATCATTCCTGGTGGGGCTCAGCACACCAACTACAGTGCCAGGGATTGACCTTGGGTTGGCGGAACACAGGCATCCGTATATTACTCCATCCCCGAGTTTTGAAGACTCTAATTCAATTTTATTTTTTTTTGCTTTTTGGGTCACACCCGGGACACTCAGGGGTTACTTCCTGGCTCTTTGCTCAGGAATTACTCCTGGCAGTGCTGGGGGGACCATATGGGATGCCAAGGATCTAACCCAGGCCGGCCGCTGCAAGGCAAACGACCTACCCGCTGTGCTATCGCTCCGGCCCATGAAGAATCTAATTCAAACTTTAGCCTTTGGCCTGTGTGACACAGGAGCCAGGGGCAGAATTCTGAGCAGGGACTTTGCTGTCATGGTTTTCATGGCCTTGGTCAAGAAGTACTACCTGCCTGATCCTCACTTTCCTCTCTCCTGAAATGAGGTTGATCCCGTTCGGAAGAATAGTTAGAAGGTGAGATCTAGTCTCACATCCTGAAGTGAGTGGGTAAATGTTGGCATGAAAATGAGCTGCTCTGGTAAGGTCAAATGATCACCTCTGGCCCCAAGATATTTATTACTTACAAAGGAAAAGAAGTAACTTGGTAATTTGAAAGTGGAGAAACCTACCACCTTAACCCAGCGATCAATAGTTGGCATCACCAGTGATGAGACATATTGTCAGCACCAACTCTGGGGATGCTGCAGCCCAAAGCTCTCACCTTCAGAGCCAAGGATGGATGTGCCCAATCATGGGGGAACACTGGGATCACCCCCATGGAGAGATACACCATGAAAACCAAGGAACACAGCAACAGTGCCACGTTACAGAGAGACTAAGACAAAACTCTCAATGCAACGTGGCTTCTGAATTAACTGTGGGAGTGGAAAAACTGGTGAAGTCTAAATCTTGCCCTACTATATTTGTGTTATGCTTATGTAGGACAAGCTGGTGGAAGGGCATTTGGGAACTCAGTACTCTTTCTAAATTCTTCCGACAGTCAGAAGTACTTCCAAAGTACAAATTTTTTTAATTGGGGTGAGTAACGATTGTTGCCCTAAAGTGACAGTGTGTGGGTTTTGGGGTGGGTACACAAAGTCTGCGTGCAACACTATGACTGAGAACGGTTCCTGCCATCTCCCTTGCATCTGTATCAAACACTCAGTTGCGTAGCGCCAACTGTGCTCACCACTGTTTAGTGGCTCTTTCTGTTTTTGCCTTCAGTGGTGACTTCTTTGTTTGAGATTGAATAAACAAGATTCCTCAGATTAGTCCTAAAATCCAAAAGTCTAAACAAAGCAAACTCTGCCTTCTGGCTGTCTGCATCCCTTTGAATATGAAACAGAAATCAGAGGCCCTGAGTCCTGAGTGTCAGTGGGGAAGAGGCCAACCCTTGCCCCGGAAGCAGATGGCTTCGATTCATTTTGAAAAGGTCTAAGAGAACACAGAAGCAAGTATCCACTCTCAGGGTGATCAGTCCAAGTGTCCAGGACAAGAGCCGTGTCTGGACTAGATCTTGGGTCACATTTGACTTAAGTCAGGGCTCCCCAAGCTCACAATCGGGCGAGAAATTTTGTCACCAGTCCCTCGGTATTGATTTCTTTGCTTATCAGATAAATGTGTACCCCGCTCCTTTGGCATAACCTGCAACTGTTGAAGCAGGTGCAAGAGAGATAAGTAGAAACTAAGAACTATTACTTTGGGAAAAGTTAATTAAATATCTCCAAAATCTTTTTCCCCTTATTAAATTATTATTACTATTTTGATACTGAAAACAGTATGATCCTTCATTCTTCTCCAATTCTTTGTTTTGTAGTTCTGTGGGTACGGTCTATATCATTATGTTATTGGCTATCAAAACACGACAAAAGGAACCCCATAGAGATCTGTCTTGTCACTGGGAGAAAGTTGTCATACGCAGGGCTGGAGTGATAGTACAGCGGGCAGGACATGAGCCTTACACCTGGCAGACTCGATTTGATCCCAGCATCCTGTATGGTCCACCCAGCACTGCCAGGAGTAATTCCTGAGCACAGAGCCACAAGTAACCAAGCAGAGCAAGAGTAACCCCTGAGTATTGCCAGGTGTGACCCAACCCATTCCTCCCACCCCATAAAGAACAAAGTTATCACGTGCTGCACTTGTGTTTGTTTCTTTTGGGCCACACAGGGATCACTCTGGCAAGCTTGAGGGACCACATGGGATGTTGGAGAGCAGACCTGGACTGGTCACATGCAAGGCACACCAGCCCCTACACTTATTTATTTATTTGTTTGTTTGTTTGTTTATTTTTGCTTTTTTGGGTCACACCCAGCAATGCGCAGGAGTTTCTCCTGGCTCTGCACTCAGGAATTACTCCTGGTGGTGCACGGGGATGCTGGGGATGGAACCTGGGCCGGCATGGGCCAGCTGGGTGCAAGACAAACGCCCTACCCACAGGACTATCACTCTGGCCCCTACACTTATTTTTAAAAGTACTTTCCATGCTTCAATTTTGCATAAGTTCTTGCAGAAATTTGCCTGGTTGTTTCTATCTTCCCTGAGGGCTCAGCTATTCTTCAAATCTAATTGAAAAGTGTTGATTTTTTACTTTCAAGAGGTGAATTTAAAATTCACAAAAGTGCTAGGTTGGGATGACTTTAAATTACATTAGAAAATTCTGTTTCCAGGCCTTTTAATGGTATAGTTTTGAGCTTTTGTGTAGGTAATCTACATAATTTTAAATAATGTAAACATTTTTAAATGCAATGTATTAACACTAGTCCCTTAACTAGAATATTTCCAAACATCATTTTTCAAAATGTTCTCTCCCTAGGCTGACGCTGTTTTGTTTGTGTATTTGTTTGTTTATAGTTCCCAGGCCTTGCAGAGCTCCTGGCAAGTGTTGGCTGTGTGTGTGTGAGAGGGCACCACTAGACAGTGCTGTGTGGGCTTGACGCCTCAGGGGTCCCCAGGGTCACTCCAGAGTGGTGTTTGAGAGCCACCAGAGCTACACCCAGCTTTACTGGTTGAGCCACTATGAATGTCCAGGAGTCAAACTCGGGGTCTCACATGTGCTAGGTAAGAGCTCTGGTACCTGGACTGCACCCTGAAGCCCAGTTCTTGCTTTCTCTGAAGGAGGCATTTGTACACCACACCCAGCTGTGCTCCGAGTTTACTCCCGGGCACTGGGACTACTCCTGGAGGGGCTCAGGGACACATATGAGATGCCGGGGATCAAACCCGGGTCAGCTGCGCACAAGGGAAACACCGTAAGCCCGGAACTTTCTCTCTGGCCACTCTGCATTTCCTTCTTAGCAGCAATCCTTGGCACTCGCTGGTGAACTCCGGCTTGGACCGTCCTTTTGCCTTCTCGGCTTCCTTTGCCACCGTGTCTGACAAGGCCAATATGGCTGAGGCTGACAAAATTGATGAGTCAAAGTTGAAGAATACAGAGAAGCTGGAAAAAGCCCGCTGCCTCCTAAAGAAGCAATCGAACAGGAGATGCAAACTGGTCCATTGTGCAGCAAGAAGGCCGCCAATACCCCTTTCAGCTGTTTAATCTCGTTAAATGCAAGGAGGGTGGATCAAGTGTACAGTGAAATGGCTGTGCTGCCCTTTCTCACGTTGAAGATTTGAGAACGACTGGCAGTGAGGCGCCGAGCCTCTCCCATCTGTGTGTCCGGTTGGCAGGAAAGAACTTGCCTGTATATTGGGGGGGGAAAGAACAATATGGAGCTGGAATTGACACTGGATTGCTTCAAAGTGAGTCCTGGAGGGTGCAAAGAACAGTCTAATCCGGTGTCGTTTCTTGTTGCTGTTGAGCAGTTTCATTATATTGGAATGCATGCTATTAAAATATGCAAATAAAGTTTTAAAACCTGAAAAGAAATGTTATTTTAAAAAAAAAAAGAGGGGACCCGAGCGATAGTCCAGCGGGTAGGGCGTTTGCCTTGCATGTGGCTGGCCTGTGCTGGCCAGGGTTCGATCCCCCGGCATCCCATATGGTCCCCCACCCCCGAGCACCGCCAGGAGATTCCTGAGTGAAGAGCCAAGAGTAAGCCCTGAGTGTCGCTGGGTATGACCCAAAAAGCAAAAGGAAAAAAAAGAGGTCCTTGGACTCAGGAGACAGCTCAAAGGCTGAGACATAAGGCCCTGGCTTGGTCCCCAGCACCTCTTGGTCTTCTGGGCACTTCCAGCTGTGGTGTGCAGCCGCACTACGCGGGTGCCGTCCAGCCCAGCTGTGTATGCCCAGGAGTGACTCCAGGGGCCCTGACCACTGTTGGGCAGCCCTCAACCAGTCCATCAATTGTTGTCTTCCTTGTTAAACGCCATCTTTGTTTTGATGGTGGCTAACCCAGCACCATGTGGAGTGGAGTGGCATGACTCAGCCTCCTCCCAAGCTCCCTTTCTTCCTGTTTCTCCCCAAGGAATCTCTGGCCACGTGTCCATGGGCATTTGGGAAAGGGTGGCTCAGTTAA